>VZSE01002590.1:138613-156327 GCA_013398275.1 Promerops cafer | reverse complement strand
TTTGCACCCTTCCCTCCCCTTCCCTTCCCTTCCCTTCCCTTCCCTTCCCTTCCCTTCCCGGGGAGCCCTCAGTTTGCGGGGCCTCCCCGCTCCCCGGGACAGCGGCGGGCTGCTGCTGCCTTCCTGCAAATAAGGGGGTCAAGCCAGTACCTGGCCGAATTCCCATCTTCGTTCCGTGATGCGGTACCATATTCCTGATCCACTCACTACATTGCAAGGAAGAGAGGTATCGAGGAAGATCAGTGATAGATCATTGACATGATTTCATGCATTACAGAATCACAGAACCAATTAGGTTGGAAAACACCTTGAGATCATTAAGTGCCATGTCCAATCTTTCCTTACACACTTTCAAGGGACTTCCATCTCCCTGGGCAGTCCGTTCCGAAGTCTAAGCACCCTTGCTATGAAGAAATTCCTCCCAATGCCCAACCTCAACCTCCCCTGGCACAGTTTAAGACTGTCTTCTTGTCCTGTTACTGCCTAGGAGAAGAGGCCCCAGAGGCTACAACCTCCTTTCAGGTAGCTGTAGAGGGTGATAAGATCACTTCTAAGCCTCCTCCAGGCTAAACAACACCAGCTCCTACAGCTACTCCTTAATTACTCTTTAATTAAGGAAGACAAACTGGAAGAATATACTCTCATAAAATTTACAATTGCAGAAAATGCAAAGGAAGTCGTACATGCCATTTCAACTTTTTCAACTGGAGTTAATTCTGATATTACATGCTTTGATGAAAACACTTTAAAATAAAATAAATCACATTTCTGATAAATATCAAATGCAAGGTGGTCTAATATGTCAGTAAATTACATCCATTTCCACCCCTTTGCCTCAAAGTCATAAGAAAGAGCAGCCCAAGGGTCCTCCAAGGCACAGGATGACCTCAGGAGTCACTAGGTTAGCTTGTCACTAACCCTCTGCTCAAGGTAGCCCTAACTTCAGTTTTAGACAAGACAGCCCAGGGCCTTGTCATACATCACATTTATGTATCACTTAACTCCAGTTATTTTGAAGACCTTCATTTTAGTACATTCTGTTTGCTATGATTAATCTTGGACAAAAACATCATCCCAATGGAACAGACAAACCCATCAGTATTTCATAAAAGACATTACAGTTTGGATTAAAATAGTATATAAAACCACCACTAAGGCAATCAGTTGAAAGGAAACATGACCAGCTGGTAATTTTTAACTACTACTGGTTTTACACTTACCACAGGTTTTCCATCCTGTGTGACTAGTGGTGAAAATAATATGATAAATCTTCCTTAAACTGTTTAAGTTGATGGATCACAGCCCTGGCACTCACAGTTACCTTGGAAAACAGATTTGTGACTTTAGGATGGCTATCACCCTTCACTGTGACATGAACAGAAATTACATTTTTCACATTAATTCCCCACCCCCCCAAAAAAAATTGGAGATTAGGCCACAGTTCTTTGCTGCTCTGGGATCAAAAGGTTCTTACTTTTGATCTCCATTGCCCCTGCAGGCTGAAATTCTGAAAAAGGTAATATTAAGTCTCTAGGTGGAATTCCACTGATATTATGATGAGATCTTTTTGATGGTCAAGAATATCCAGGCCAGAATGGAAGTTTAGCACGTTTTCTCACTGTACACCACACACTTCTGTCTGGGTATTCCTGTTTTACTTTCTCCTTGCATTACTCAGAAGTCATCTAACAGGCTTGAAAACTATATGAACATTTTTGTTTTTAATCAAGTCAGGCTGCATAAAACCCATAAATAACTAGTCCTTTTATGTTTGAATGAATTACAAGGGACATAAAATACCACAGCATCATGGCTAAAGAAAGGAAGACATATGTACAGTTCATTTACAGGTCAGTAAATACCTCTGCTTCCCATAACCATCTATGACAAGCAAGGATTCCCTGTTGAACATAATGTCATTGATCTGAAATTAAATCTTCTAAACCATGGGGAAAACTGTTTGGATTTTTCTGTTAACTGAGATCTAGACTGCTGGAGAAGCTGTAATTTTTAAGCGAGGACAAAATTAGAATTATCTGATCTATTGATGCATTAGCCTGTTTTTTTAACAGAAACAGACACACAACAAATAGTCCCAATGCCTTGGTAGCTGAACAACTACCAAGTTGCCACAACTACCAAGTTGCCACTCACAGCTGCCACTGGTTACACTGGCAGTATCCAGAAAGCAGCAAAATGCTTGGTCATATTTACTGAGACCTCAAAACCTAGCAGCACAAAGCAAAGCCATCTGACAAAACCAGCATTGATACTTCCTTCCCAACAGTTCAGCCTAAGCTAATAACAAAATGACACGTCTGAAAAACAATTCCCCCATACTGCCACCATGTCCAGCTTATCCTGTGAGTGCCCTGGCTGAATACAGAACTATTGCCTTGCTTTGGATCCATTTAGAATAATTTCCACTGAAATCTTTAGTGGGAAACAGTAGTGGAGAGGCAGGAATCAAATTACTGCAGTTAATGTTTCTAACTGGAGTCTCCAAACTGCTGGGAGCTCATGGAAGGGCAAAAGTGGCTGTGGGGACTCTGCTTGTCTGTAGGTTCTTTTGTCCTTTTCACAACAGTCTCTTGTTTCTGAGTACTATAGAATGCATAATATCCAAAAGTCATGGGTATCAATATCCTGCATTCTACAGCTGGTTTTGGTTGCCACTCTCCCTTCTTGCTTAAAGCTAAAAATCTTTTTTTTTCCCCCTTCCCCTTTCTGAGCAGCTGTTCCCAGATGGAGGAGACAGTGAGAACTCAGCAATTCCTATAAAAGCATGAAAACTCACGTACCATAAATTTCCAATAATATGGTTAAAAATTCCCTACAAAATCTTTCTATTGCTCAGCAAAAATTCATTCTTGGACTTGGAAGCTGTATGTTCCATCTGTAGTTCACATTTCTAGTGCTGAATTCTCTCCCAAGAGAGACTGACCTTGGCTGCAAAAGAAATCATTCAAAAATCTCACTTTGGGGCAGAAAGCATGCATCAGGCTTGCAGAGAATTCAGCTAAGTCAGACAATCATGACTATTGCAATATCACAATATTGCAATAAGTCAATAACTCCTGTTACAGACAGACACTGCCCACTGTTAGGAAATGAGGATGAGATGCAGTGAACCAAGCAGACAATGTGCTAAAAGAGATCCCAGAACAGAAATCCCTCAATGTGAGGGTCTTCTGGAACTTCATCCTGCAGATACCTGAAGACAGAAAATCAGATCTTTTGAAAGTACACATTTACATGAAATTGTCCCACTTCCATGGGGACAGTTTATCTATGGGATGAGCACCAAGCATAAACCAAAGGAAGAACCATCTTCCAGGATCAAACCTTAAGAACAAAACTAACAAGTGTGAAAGGGATGTGAATGCTCCCAGCAAGGGCATGAAAATTGACACCTGTGTCAGGGGTGACAAAAATTCTGTTTCCATGGAATCTTCTATATTATAACATGCCATAGTTTCAAATTATCTGGCCAGGCTCAAGTGAAAGGTTATCAACTGATAAGAAAACAACCTCAAGCCATAAGAGTGAACTGAAATTTGAATCAAATCTATCAATTGTTATGAATACCCATCTTGTTCAAGGCAACTGTTAAATCATTATCCCTTGAGAAATGGGACAAAAATTCATGAAACACAGAGTTCTCAAAGAAAAATCTGTATTACCAGTCTCATTTTATAGATTGGGAAACTTAAGCACGAAGTCATAAAGATGCCTGCTTTTATGTCTTGCACACATGCTCAGGGCTAAACCAATAATTAGATTTGGAGTTAGGAAAGACTCTGTGCCTCAGTAAGACAGGAAAAGACCCCTGTGTGTAGCATTCTTTGGTTTTAATTTGCTGCTTTCTGTAGAGACATACTCTACTTGCTAAGGTCATCCAGACAGTGCCAGTGGGTGCAAGCCCCCAGAACAATTCCACCCCAGTGGCTGCTTCTCTCTCAGGAGTGGCAAAGAGCACCCAGCAGACTGTCCTGGCAGGCAGCCGCCTCTCGCTGTGGCCACACATTTATTGGCACTTCTGGAGTAGCTGCTGCTGTGTCCAGATGGGAAAGTGGAATTAGATGCATGAATTCTAGTCTGACACTGGCAGCCACCACTTCTATATCCAGATGCTTTGCAACAGGTTCTGAAACTGAGCATCCAGTCCTCCCTGCTGACTAAGCCAGACCTTCCAGAATCCCACGGACTGTACCAGCAGGGATGTTTCTCTCCTGCTCACTTTTTTTGTCACAGTGTCATGTTTGAGATTTTTCTCAAAAATCTCAAGTCTGTCTCCAGATACTTGGGGATGTTTTGAGGCTTGTAGAGTTCAGAGAGAAGGGAGTGAGTGGTCTTGTGACCTTTCTGGATGACTTAATCTCTTCTACAGGAAATTGCACTTAATGACCAGAGAAGTTTAAGTCCTATATTCCTAGAGGCTCAAGTCAGCATCAGATGTAGGAGTATGTTATGGTGAAAAGGAAATGACTGAACTAAACCGAACAGCTATTATATGAAAACTACTTCTGATCACCATCAAATTAACAATTTGTCAGTGATCCATGGATGCAAATCTTCATATAATGTTACCCCTCCCCAGACCTCACAGTTTCCTGTATTGTAGAGATGTCTCCTTCTTCTACTGTCAGAAAATGTTTGCAGTCAAATGTCTACTATCTGTATTTCTGTTTAGTTTTGTATCTGTTTATTTATATGAATATAACAAAGGAAGTTCTCTAAGATCATTCAGCTTAGTGATGTGCCACCAAGCACACTCCTCCCTGCTCCAAAAGCATGCCAAAGTGACTCACCCTGTGGCCACATGTTGTTTCTGATGGAGCAGGGCAGGACTGCATCTTTCAGCAGCAGTCTTCTGTTACACTGGATTAGGTGTAATATGAAACTGCACTTTTAAAGAAGAGTAGATTTATGATGCAAAGAAAATTAAAAATTGAATGGATGAGTAATTTTTCAATAAAAATTCTGTTGAACTAAAATTATTCTGAACCAACAACTGTATCCCCAAATTTATCTGTTTGATTCTTTAGCAACAAGTAATTTGTAATGTTCAATTTTAAAATAATGTATTTCTGCAATATATAGAAAGTTCATCTCAAACAGCTATTAAAAATGCAAACCAAGATCCTCACATTGCAGTTTGAATAAATGCCAGAAATTATAATGAACTAACATCTTTACAGAAGTTTCCAGTTTTAATTCTATTCTGAACCCTTTCTTATTGCAGCACAATGCTTCCCATGCAGACAGCCTGTCATTTTCCTTCTGCAGGGAAATACAGGGGAGGGAGGTGGGGTGGGAGAACAACCCTAACCTGATTTCATAGTCTATTGTGCAATTCAACAGCATCCTGTGGCAATGTCTGCAAAATTAATCCTAGCACACTAAGGGACCCCTCACTGAGCATAACCTGCCTTAAACCCTTTCCCATTTAACTAAGGGAGAGCTATTTGCTTAAGCACTTTGGGATGACATCATTTGTTATTTGAGGCTAAGGGTAATTAAGGCTAAAGAAAATGTTCTGAAATTTTTTGCAATTAAAATGCATAGAGACACTTGTAACAGATACCACTGCAGAACAATAGAAACATGACTGGAAGAATTAAAAGAAGTCTGACTATTGTGCAACCAGTGTGGAAGAAGATTGGAAAGCTTTTTGTCAATAGCACCTCATTCTACTCCCACAAAGGGAAATACACTAACAAGAGAAAATACAAAGGCTGGAGGCACATGGAAATTGATTTTTTTTTTTGTTTGTTTATATGATAGATATTCCCCAAAATATTCCAGTGTAATTTTAAAACATTTTATAACAGATTTATGAAAGAATGCACGGCAATTCTACATGACTGGGCTAAAAAAAACAGGAAGGGCCCTGTTAGGAATGACAATTGTTCCTGGAAATTGTTCCTCTCCAACAAACAAACTCATGGTTCTTTTTCTCTACAGTCTGGCGTATGATTTTAAAACACAAATTTGAAGCAGTTGGATATCAGGATTGAGTTATCTGCTTATTTTTGGAAAGAGTAAGATAAGTATGTGGATAATAACAGACTGAAATGCAGTGAACAAGATTTGTTAAGGCTCCATGGAAAGTTAAAGACTGTTAATATGGTACATTACAATAGATCAATATTATTTCTTTCTAATTAGATTATAATAGTAACAACCACTGAAAATACCAGTCCTCCTAAACTATAAATTGTGATAAAACTAACTGCCCAGGATAGTACGTTTACAGAGGGAAGAAGGAAAAGACTGGATCAATTTTTTTTAATTCAAACAAAAACATCCCCAAGAAAATATTTTCCATGTAACCAACTTACATTTTACAAGCCTCAGCATTCTAAGAGCAGTGCTGATGCCTCTTGAGAATGCTTCCCTCTGACTTCCTTTCTCTGCCAAAATGAATTAGAACAAATTGCAGGAATATTGTCAGACAGCCACATCCCATAGCACACAATGAGATGCTACTCTGAAATTAGAGAATCCTACAAATATTTGAATCATGACAGATGGATACTATAATATTTTTTAATATTTTGCTCTGACTGAATGCTTTGAAAAGCAATAAGAGTGGTTAAGAAGTGCACAGTATTTAAACAGCACAAAGTAATTTCTTATCCTTCTAATGTGATGAAATAATGAAAAAATGAAAATCTGGTGGCCGTAAGTGTTTGTGCCTGGTAAATACTTGCATTGACAACACTGCATTTATTATCACAGAAGAATTATGTTAGTAGATATTGTACCAGAAGTCATTCTAAGTTTTACACCACAATGAGTGGGGTTATTCTAGAACAGCAGGATAATTTGTCAAAAGCTTTCACAGAATCATTTAGCTTAGAAAAGACTTCTAAGACCGAGTCCAACCTTTGACCAATCATCACACTATGAAGCAGACCATTGCACTAAATGCCACATCCAGTGGTTTCTTGAGCATGTCCAGGAATGGCAATTCCAGCATCTCCCTGGGCAGCCTGTTCCAATGTTTAACAACCCTTTCTGTGAAGAAATTCTTCCTCAGAATTCCTTTCTGGAATGTGAAAATATTCTCCTACCATAAACTGACAATGCTGGGCAGTCTTACAGATACATAGTCACGACAGCAGCCTAAATTCATTTAGAGGCAATATTTTATAAGGTTGGCTGTTCAGATTACCAAAAATATTAAGCACCCATCCATCACTAAGTTCTGTTCAATACTGAGCACTCAGAGCTTTGGAAAATCAGGCCTGACATCGAGCATTTGTATGTGTGCGGAACATAAATTCGGTCAGCAAAGGGCTGTAATTGGAAGGATCGGTCGATCCCCTGCGGGCATCTCGTGCCCACGGCCCCGCTGCAAGTGCGGAACGAAATCCCCGAACACGTGGGGCTGTCATGACTAAATCCAGCCACTGGAGGGCAGCAGCAGCCCAGCACTTTTCTAGGCCGTTCCAATACTGACTAAAACTGTTTCAAAATTTATGACTTTAAAGCCTGTCTTTATACGGAAAAGCCAAATAAATAGCCAGCAATTTTTAGGGCAGAATACTTAATCTGCTGTCTTCTTAATTTCCTTAATAGGGCATAATTCATAGAAACTGAATGCCAAGATATTTTGGAGTATTACTGTGATCCATACAATAAAATTCTACAGATTAAAAGTATGAAATCTATCATTAAAATATATTTTTTTTCATTTTCATTTAATGTATAAAACATAATTTGGTTATACAAACAAAATAATGCCCCAGAATCTAGAAATTGTGTTCAGGCACTTAAAACCTTAGAAGTAGTAAAATATCATGGACTGATAAAATAAAAACTCAGTTCTAAGAGAGCAAGACAGGATCAGAGAAAAAGAAGGTACAATAATTGAGTTGATGCAAGGTTATGGATTTTTTTTTAAAGGTCACAATGAGACAATGAGTTTGAAACATATGCAATTTAAAAATTGCAAAGTCCCAAAATTTTATAGTGATTAATAACAAGACTAATGACATAGATAATGCATAATGAAGGGGATTATCTTATATCACCTGCCTACTTCTGTCCTTTTAGCTCCAAATTGCACAAGATTAAGGAAAAGAGTGACAGACTATACTCATGGTGTTCTCAAGCCATCCTAGTGACAGAGGAAAACCTGGTTTAGGAGCTAGGAGAAAAAAATCCTGGAACATAAGTGCAGAAAGAAGGAATACTTACTTCTCTTTCAGTCTAGGTGGTGTATCAATTTTACTGGTCACACATACACATCCTTACAACATCCCAAGCCAGATGACCCTGCTTTTGGACCATAGACATAGCTCAGATTTTTGGACAACAGTGGGCTTTGCTGAAATTTGTAGTTAGAAAAAAATTAATATGGAGACAGTAATTAAGGGAAGAACATCAATTTAAAACAAATTATTATGCAGCCCAGCATCCCAGTTAGGGTCACAGGCACTGGACCTATCTCAGGAAAACACTACTAGAATATTTAGGCCCCATAACAGTCAGAGACAGAGGCCCAGTATCAACCTGACAGAGCCTAATTGTACCTATTGATGGCTGTTGACATGACAGCTTGAGAGGGTTCTTTGCTGGAACAGTTTTTCACCATCTTAGTCAATGCATCAGCTTATCACAAGGGTCAGATGATCACTGGAGCCAAAGTAAGGCAATATGGCTGGAAGCAAAGGTTGCAGCTTCATCAGCTTAAGCCAGAACTAGAACAAAAAAGACAGATTTTTCTGCGTTCTGCAGGGCAGAGAGGCAAACATAAACACTGCAAGGCAAAGCATGCAAAACTGGAGCAGGGCTGGATTCCAGCATCCAGGGTGGCCTCTGCCCACAGCCTCCCCCACTGCTGCTCCTGGCCTGGCAGTGCCTGCACAGGAAACACAACTGTCACATACATTGCCAAGGGAGCCCTGCACGTCGCCAGCGACGACAAGACAAAGACCCTGTGAAGCCCAGACTAATACTTTTCAAGGGGGAAAAAATCCAGCTGTATTTGAGAAAGTGATGGGCACAATCTAAACCCATGCTGGTAGGTATAAATGTAAAGTGAGAGGCTCTTTTTTGACTTGCTGATTCCTTTACTCTGGGAAGAACAAGCTAAGTCAAATGAAGCAAATAATGCAACTCTGCTTTTAAATTCCTTTCCCCTTAGCACTGTGTGGGACACTCCTAGTACCTCACACTAAAGATCCTGCTGGTAACATTTGCTAATGGAGAGCAGGATACCAGGGCTGGTGCTATTATTATTCTGCCACTATTCTACTGCTTCTCTTAAATTGCTTTGTCAGACTTCCGTCACTTGAGACAAGTTCCATTATAGCAGACATTAGGTGTATTTAGGTATTTGCCAGATAATAGAGTAAGGTTCTTAAGCAATCAATCTGTACAGATTAGTCTAATCTCTTGCTGCTGGAAACTTTGTTTCCAGAAGCAAAGTAGACAATAGTTTCAGATTACCTGCAATAAGGTTAAGCTATGGCAATATACATTTTGAGGTGTGAAGAAAAACAAAATAAAAGAATGCATTCCCAATATTGTCTTTGCCTTTACCAGATCAGGCAGGTATCTGAATTGAGATTGCAATTTCTCTAAAAACTATTCCTAACGGATCTGGCTCCATTTAAATTGCTTTACTTGTGGTTCTCTTAAGTATTTTGGAATGCAGGATACAACAGAATTGAGTTAGGAATGTTATTTCCCAAATCCAGTAAAACACAAAAAAATGTTACCGTGTCAGATAAAAATTTGTTATTTCCATATTAAAATAAGATTTCCAGGAGCAAAGCCAAACAATTCAAGATTTTTAGGGTTCTGCATAAAAGTGAAGGCAATAAGCCAATGAAGTTAAAAACACAGAAGGGCCAATATCTGTCACCCAGTTCTAAAGTAATGCAGTTTTTCAGTGATATTTTTCAGAAAATATAGAAATGTTTTTTTATTTAAATGCTCATAGCTCAAACTGTAATTCAAAATACTAAGTAAAGACTGTCAGATCATCCCTCCCTTTAGCTTTTCCTAGTATGAGACTACATAAAATTATTTTTTTCTATCATCCTATTTTCTCAACTTACCTTTCATCCTATTGGACAACAGATATGGATACAAGCATGAAGAAAAGGAAGAGCAATACTGTGTCTGTTCAGGAGATAATGTAGGATTTATGTCTAGCAAGAAACACAGGCTGGAGTCTCACTGAAGGTCACCAGCACATAAGGCAAGTGCTGAGAGCTCTGCTGAACAAAGAGCAGCATAAACCTGTACTTACAATGTTTCCCTACACTGAGGCCATGAAGAAAGACTTGGGTGGGGTTTTTTTGTATATGGCTCTCCTTGACTCCAGGCTCAATATCAAATATGAGGATAATTAACTTTCATGTACTGTTCAATAAAAATGAATTCAACACCCTAAAATTAATGGCAATGATCTGGATATCTGGTCTGGTCCCCCACTGATCTGATCCCATGAAATGCTACATTCTATCATTAAAAGATAATAGGGCAACTTCCATAACTGGAACACTTATACTGACAAGAGAGGAGATAACCAAGGCAGAGAAT
Source organism: Promerops cafer (assembly GCA_013398275.1). Lineage (NCBI taxonomy): Eukaryota > Metazoa > Chordata > Aves > Passeriformes > Nectariniidae > Promerops > Promerops cafer. The sequence continues at coordinate 145,764 of VZSE01002590.1, read as the reverse complement.
TAAATAGGCAAATAGCCTAAATTAATTAAAATTATATAAAAAGATTTTAATTGTCAGCTTCTTTTAACTGAGCAATTGTTAAAACTGAAGTCAGTTCAATATTAGTCCTTCCATTGGAGACACCTTTTTCTAAAAGTTATGTTCTTTATGAAAACTATCATATTCTTTACAAATAAGCTATTTAAACTCCAATGTGACAGACTGTTTCCAGTAGCAAAATCTATTTTGCATATGGTTTATTTCAGACTTGAAACAGACTTCTTCTAAAACCATAAAGCTCGTCAAGTCATCTGCAGTGATTCATAGTACCTGAAATTCTTGTGAAACCTAGGGTTTGTATTGTTTTATACTGCAAAAATATCTCAAAATCTCTGAAAATACTTACTCAAGTATATAGGAAAAGTTCACTTTTTCCACAAAAAGTAGATTAGAATAATACTTCAAGTATTTACAGTTTATTTGAATGAAAATTATAATAAACTTTCAAATCTGGGCATAGAATCATTATTACTATGTCATTACTTAATACAGGTTATGAATAATTCTTCATTTTCTGTAGTAGTACTGTAACAGCAAGCCATCCTTCCTTCTACTCTAGCAGACTGGAGGTGAAAGTATTTTTCACCATTAGAAACTGAGATTCTCTGTGTGATCTTTTCAGCTTTGCACGACGGTTCTGGAACCAGATCTAAAATGGAAACAGAAGGGATGCTTTTCAGAAACACAGCAGTGGAAGCAGAATAATATTTGAAACTTAAAAGTATTCACACAGCATGAAAATATTTTGTGTGATGACAGCAGTTTGCAAGTTCAATATAAATTTAAAATCTGCAGATGACAGCATGTAGCTATCTGCTACCTGTAATTTTAACACCACAGACAAAGAAAATAATATCCCCACATTAACTGGAAAGTGAGATCAGCTTCACTGTAATTAATATAAAAACTGGTATTAAATTCAGTGACAGAATCAGATTCTGGAAGATCCTGAACATCATGAATTCACACATGTCTTATGGTGCTATTTCTTCAGCTGCTTAACTATTTGCAGCATCAAGTTTCCCATCAAGCCCAATATAATACTTGAAACAAAAGCCTGATAAACAATGAAGTGAAGCCCAAATTCTCATGTTTACAATATGCTTCTTATCACTTTAAACTACCTAGAAATCAATAATTAACATCCCTGAATAGATTTTGCTTTTGGCCAGATAAAGACATAGGTTCAAACACTGGTTTAACATATCTATACTCTGCTGGCAGTCTCACAAAATATGTTGGCAGTCACACAAATTATGTCCATACCTGTTTCAAATTCATTTTTCAAATACGGTGACAAGCAAAATATAAAAATTATTTTAAGGAAATGATCAAGTTCTGCACATAATAACTAGAGATTAACAGAGCATATATTGTGGAAATATTATAGTGATGAATACCTCATCAATGCTATGGAAGGCTTTGGATTTCAGAACGAATTCAGTGATTTCCATTTCACAAATCATTGAAGGCATGTTTCATGTACATACACTGTTTTAAATTGAGAGTATTAACATTCTCATTACTGCTGTCAAACTACTTATATATATAACCAGAGAGTACATATAGCTAGAATTACAGAAAAGTTTAAATAAATTTTTAATTACCTGGATCCTGTCTTCATCTAAATTTAATTTGCGAGCTAACTCTTCTCTAATATCAATGCCGGGGTAGGAGTTCATTTTAAAAACATTTTCCAAGACTTCAATCTGAGGAGATTCAAATACACTTGTTGAATAGTTAACACTATGTTCATAGCAGTAATACATAAAATAAATAAAATAACAGCTTAATTTGTTCAATAGGAGACTTCTGATCAGTGTTTGCACAATTCTGATTCCATGCATAAACAGATCTGCTGAAATTAGCAACATTCCTGTTAATTTACACTAGTTCCTGATTACATTTCTCTCTGCAGAGGTACATCACACTGAATTTATCAGCTCTTAGAGGCTTCTTCCAACATTTTACACAACTACAGTGTTACTCATTTGTTAAATGCTAAGGAAAGCCCTACCTGGTTTCTAGTGAATGCAGTTCTTGGTCTTCTACCCCTGTACCAGCTCAATTCTCGTTTGAAAGACAGTCTTTCCGTGACTGAAAAATATTTTTCACATTTCAAAACTTTTTCCTCTTGCACTGGATCACTTCTAGCATGAAATAATGGATTTTCATAGCAAACAACAGGGATTTGCAGATGGGGATTACTGTCATCACCTAAAACTAGAAAGAGCAAGAAAAGGAGAGCTTCAATTTACTGGTTTGTAGTAGAAACATGCCAGTATTTTTAACGGGTAAAACTTAAGAGGTTACAAAACAGACTGACTTACCCAAGCTGGTGCATGCATCCATCCAGGGTCTGTGAGGTTTCCCAGCTGGAATGCCATCTTTTTTCTGCTCCAGTCCCAATATACTCTCAATTGAAAAGGAGCACTGTGTGGTTTTAGTCTCTCCAAAGCCGGGCACCTTGTGCAGATCCGGAGAGGCCGCCGTGGTGGCAGCACACAGCGAGGGACCGGCCATGCCTTCGCCCTCAGCCAGCATAGCAGGGGCACTGTACTTGCATTTCTCCACAAGTCCTCCTTATAGCAATGTTGACAAGGGGGTTGGATTTGTAACGTCATTAATTAAAATCTTTTATTAGAAAGTTTTAGCATGTCAATGAAAACTCTCCCACCAAGAGGCACGAGGAGTTAATTGTTTATTTGTTTGCAAGTAATTAGCAACTAATGGTGACACTAGGGGGGCCACCAAGGGGGACAAAAAGTGTTATCTCTCCTAACCAGAGCATCGACTTCACTTTCTCAAAAGAAGCTGTGCACAAATATAGTACTTCTCTTTTATTTGAAATCATTAATGTATAAAATCAGTTTTTTAAAAAACTTTATACTCTAATGGACTCCACTTACCTAAACATAGAAGCATGATAGGAAACCAGTCAAGTAATAAGTAATCTCATTTAAGTGAATTTCCTTCCGAGGAAATTTAAAAAATAATCTCTTAATGCTATTAGGGTAATCCCGATGAAAATGCCTCTGTTTTTTCATATGCATATGTAATGGTGAACGTGGTCAATAAAACAACAATAGCTTTTGGCATAAGGCACTGTGCAGTGGGTTGGCAGTGTTGTCAAAGCTCAGTGTAATTGCCTTCCAAGTGCCTGGATTAGTTAATAGGAACAGTTGCACCAACTATTTTAAATAATTCATGCATTCATTTTTCTTATTAAAATAACTTTGTTGCAGCCTTTTTGAAACATACCAGATGTGAAATTTCCAGATAATTCTTCACTACATAAAAGCAAAACTTCCAGTAATAGAAGCAGTACACTCAAATTTACAGGTTTAAAAGCATCCTCTTTCTCGTAGATGTCTCTCCCTCCTTGGTTTATAGCAAACAGAAGTATATTTAAATCCTACAGAGCCAACACTTAAAATCACAAAAAAATTATGAGTAATGCAAAGAAAGGAGATAAAGGCTTTGTAATGGGGCTCAAAGTCTGACAGAATTCTGATTCCATCCATTATAAAGAAAACACCGACTATAACATTTTTATATTCAAGCTCATATGTCAGTCACTCAGCAGTTTACATCACATTCTCAAAACCAGCTTTTGGTTCAGGACAAGAAAAGGAGGAATTTCTATAGAGACACTACAAAATCAAGCTTTGTCCAAAAGTAACAGGCAAAAATGAAAACAATATTTTTATTTCAGGAGGAAAAGTTACCCCTCCTACTGGCCTGACTTTGTGTTGTGCAGTAAGATTGTTGTCAAACCAAACTGTTGAAAGAGTGACAATTCCAGAAGTGATCTTACCAAGGACACTTCTCACACATATCAATGGATCTTGAAGCAGCATGCATCCACCTGCAATGTTCACTTGCAAGATGAGCTCCAGTCACCATTTATAGACCTTAAACCTTCTCTTGAAAACTGTATTTCATTGTTTTGGCCCATTAGGATTGACCAATACTACCTTGCAACCTATTTGAAATTACCTATGGACTTTTAACTGAATACTTTGGTAGGGGCAATTAGAGCAACACAGCAAACATTAAGTTGGGAATCCTAAATAATCAATAATAGGAAAACACACTGCTCCTTGGATATGCAAATCCAATCCTCTTACAGCATCACATACTTGATGAGGCAGCAAACTAATCTCCCTTTTAGACTTTGCACCACTGTTTTTGCCCAGGGACAGTGGAGTTCATCTCTTTAGTAGATGAAGCTCTCATTCTTCAGAGATGGGAAGCCTCCAAGGGCTGTTTACACCAGCATAGGAGACCACATGGAGAGCTCTTGGGGGCTTTGGTCTGAAGCCCCAGTTCTTACTCTTGCTGCCTTTTGCTCTTCTCACCCACTGCTACTCCACTGCTGGGTCACCTTTCACTAGAGCCTGGGCAATATTTTCAGCTTTTTAAAAAGGTATGGTATACAAATGGTATACATTATCTTTCTTGATTACTTATCACACTCCAAAAACTTACCTTTCACCTCACCTTTCCCACAACCTCTTTACTATCACTTCAGAAGTCATGCTGCATGCTCTCTTTCAAATGTGTTTTTAACATGAATAACCAGTACTATATTCAAAGCCAACTTCGAAATTCCCAAATTTTTTTAAAGCAAGAATACCTCAAAAATGGTAACACAAACTTTCACAAAACAAAAGCAGTTAGCTATTTCTTGGCTGAAGTAAAAGCTATTTTGACACAGGGAGATTGAGTAAATGAAGACAAACTCAAGGTTAATCCAAGGTTGCCACTAGCAAAAGTATGAGAAACAGTGTGTTAAAAAGTGGGAAACACTGCAAATAAAGCCTACCTTATCCACAGCTACTTTCACCCTCCAGCAGAGGCAAAATGTTCTCTCCATATGGGCACACATCTGGAATCCTCTAAAGGTCTGTTCACTGCTCTTCTCCCTGTTGACAAAGTGCCAAGTGTTAGTTCCCCACATTTTCAAGGCCTCTAAGTAGATATTTTGCAGAAAACAACAACAACAAAACCAAAACAAAACCAAAAACCAACATCCTCCCAAAAAAAACCCCAAACCAAACAAAAAACCCAACCCTACAAATCAAAAAGCCCAAACAAAACCAAAAAGCCCTCACACACTAACAAAAGGTCTACAATGCTGAGAACAGTATAACACTAAAACCATACTGAGGATGCAGAGGGATTCTTCAATTCATTACTATCACATTTGTTGCAGTCAAATTTGTAGCTCAAGTAAAACTTTTGGATGCCACTTACAATTGTAAATACACAAAGCTAACTAAATCCAATCCACTTAATGTTACTACCTTCCTGAATTCCACTGGGAAAATGATCTTACAGTACAAAACAGAGTCATTTTGTACAGGAGACTGCTGTAAAGCTTGGTCACAAGTTAACTGTCTCAAAACCAGAAAGCACATACATTTATAGGTCATGAACCAATGCTAATGGCCTGTATTTCACATGGTTGCAAATACAAGACTTAGTCTTTAAAACACCTTGTAAGATAACCCTGAATTATTACCCTTATTGACAGGGGAAGGGAGAGATGCCGTGACTTGCTTCAGTCAGGTGAGTCACCAGCTGAGCTGGTAAATTAATTGACTGAACAGTATTAACTTGGAAATTTCTTCACCACTCCCTACAGGGAAAAACAAAACAACACAACAACAACAAAACAAAACCAAAAAACCCCCCACCACCCACCAAAAAACCCAAACCAACAAACAAAACAAAGCCACCTCAAAAATCTTTAATTGTTTGCAATTTAACTCACCAGCCCTGTCCTTTATCTGCTTTTAAAGGTAAATCATAACCTGATACATTAAGAATGGTCTACATAGCAAGACTGCACAATCATTAATCATTTGCTCTGCTGAATGACTTAATGCACTTTCTAATCTCGTTGTAGACCAAGTTCACCTGGTCCCAAAAAGGCAAAACCACCAAGGGAACAGCCTTCTTTTTTTTTTTTCCCCCAGCTAAGAACCATCATCAAGTCTACTACGTCCTGCTCTCTAAAACTGTCTGAAAGGAGGTTGTAGCCAGGTGTGGGGTCAGTCTCTTCTCCCAGGATCAAGTGACAGGACCAGAGGAAACAGCTTCAGGTTGTGCCAGGAAAGGTTTAGATTGGATAATGGGAAAAGTTTCTTCATGGGCAGGGTGATCAGGCACTGACAATCACCATCCCTGGAAGCATTAAGACGTGAGGATGTGGCACTTGGGCACATGGTTTAGTGGTGATTACAGGCTCCTGGATTAATGGTTGGACTCAGTGATCTCAGAGGCCTTTTCTCACATTAGGGACTCTGCAGCTGAAAGTAATTTCACAGCTGAACCAGTTCACAAATCCAACCAATAACCTCTTTTGATTCCAGTGTGCCCTCACAGTACTTTGAAGCGTTTGAAATTTGCCACCAACCTATAGCATCACACTTAGTCAGTCTAACAGAGCAGAGATACTATTTTCTAACATCTAATCAGAATCTCTCCTGTCTCAGCTTAAGGTCTCTTGTCCTCTCACCGCAAGAACAGTAGAAGCACTACTACTACCACAGACTCGCCTCCACCTGGGACCCATCTACATGGCAGGGATAAGAGGAGACTTGCCAAAAGGGATGCTCCAGATAACGTGGCGAGAGTGCCAAAGATGCTCCATAACGGCAATAGAGCTCTCCCGCTGTGGAGTGGCCCCCAAGTGGCTCCTCACATCTGTGAGAAGACGACAGCGACCCCCGGAGCACAAACAGACAGGGCTGGGAGAACACTTCGCGTGACACTCACAGCCCGCACTGCGGGGCAGTCCCCTCAGCGGGAACCCAGCCCGGGCTGCCCCCGCTGCTGTCGCCACACGGAGCCGCTCCGCGAACGCCGCCGGAGCCTCGGCCCTCAGAGCCCGCGCGCGAGCACCCCCGCCCTCAGCCCCCGCGCCTGCGCGCGAACGGGCAGGCCCGCCAACCAATGGGAAAGCCAGACGGGGGGAAGGCGGACCAATGGGGAAGCAGGGCGGGGGTCGGGCGGGCCAATGGGGAAGCCGGGCGGGGGGAGGGTGGACCAATGGGCAGCCGGGCGCGCCGGGCGCGCTGGGCGCGCGGGGCGGGACGTCCGGG
>VZSE01002590.1:43145-128591 GCA_013398275.1 Promerops cafer | reverse complement strand
GTGTGACATTTGATAGCTTTTAGCAGTCTAGACAGTAAAGCAGGTTTCTCCAGTACATGCCTGTCCTGTAACACTGACAGTGCTTCAGGAATAATACTGTGATACCATATTCAGTTTGGTTTTGTGAAGAAATAACCACACTTTCCAGGTAGAAAAGAATGCTGTATTTGTTTTTCACATATCTCATGTTTAAATTAGAGAAGCAGAATAGTAAAATATACAGCAGCTGGTGATAGAGGATAGAACATGACTGGGTTTTTCCATGCTGGCTATAAAACTGTCCTGAAGGCATGTGATCAATGCCAAGTCTCAAACATTCCTTTTTTCCCTCCTGTTGTCTGTGTCTCTTCAGATCAAGGCTGAAGTTACAGAAGATGTATATACTTCAAGGAAAAAACAGCATCAGACTATGATGCATTATTTCTGTGCATTAAACACTCTCCAGTACAAAAAGAAAATTTCTCTGCTAGAACCCTTGCTAGGATACATGCAAGCTCAGGTAATTTCAGATTCTAAAAGCTGTAGGTCTGAAAGAAGATATAAAAGTGCTTCATGAAGGTTGATGTCCTGAAATCCATTGCAAGCCCTCTTCTGCAGTCCAAGGAAGGAAATGGAGAGAAAGACTCACCCATCCACTCCTGTGAGCTGCCACGGCTGCTGCCCTGACAGTGCCATTAGTTAGCACTGGTCATTGCCCACTCACTGCAGGAATCTCTTCATGAGATGCCCTCACTGCCATCAGAGAGTCTTTTAGCAAAGTCTGGGTGACAAATATAATGCTTAATTTTCCCCCAGAACCCAGATGGCTGGATTTGATGTAATGCCTAGATTTTCACTGCTGGGCACTTGATTCCACTAAATGTAAGAGCTGATTAGAGCTTTCATGCGGGTCCACATAGAAGTGAACCTTTCAGCAAGTAACATGGAGACAGTTAAACTCATTCCTATGGCAGCTGTTCTGAAATGAGAATCATCAAAAGCCACATAACTACTGTTTTCAGTCAAGGCTGTGGAAGAGCCAGAATGCTAAAAAACATTCTGGTTTGGTTTTGTTTAATAAGTTCATGATTGGTTTACTTGAGGATGGGTGCAACAGAAAACACAACCATGATGAAGTTATTTGGACAGACTTAATTTGTATTTTTTGAATATGTCATTAAGCATGGGCTTTGGGTTTTTTTGGAAGTCAAGCTTTCCAGCATCTGGCACTGCTGCAGTGGCCTGAGTAGAAATTAAGTTCTGCACACTGTCTGAAAGCTTTCCAAAGGCAAGAACTCTTGCTTTCTTTTGAAACTTTGCAGCTTCTATTTAAGAGCCGAGCTCTGCGTGTTTTGTGCAGTAAAGTGCAACCAGTTGCTTAGGTGGAGCTTTTTGCTCAATCTAAGAAACAGAAGGGCAGGGCTATGTCCTGGGGCTTCCTGTTCTGAGATTTCTCTTGGCTAACCTCAATTTAGCTGTGGCAGATTTTCTGGCCCATTGTGGAGTACTCTGTGCTTAAAATACACATTGTTAGTTCCCTGTGGAAGGCCCTGGACAAATCCTCACAGGTTCGTTCTCTCCTATGTGCCCCAATTAACCCCCCCACAACAACAGTTAGAATGGTGGCACTGAAAAAGGACAGAGGGACCTTGGGAGTTTTTCCAGGGCAGTTCCTGTGTGTTTCTGTATTTCCTCCAGGCAGCTCTGTTCATGTCCTTCTGACACAAATCCCACTGCAGTGCCAGCAGCAGCCTTCACCTGCAGCCACAAACACATTCTACTGCTTTTAGTAAGAGGCTTTGGTGGGAATGAAGGATGAAAACATTTCTCTGAGAAACTTTAACCTCCTATGACTTCATCTGTTAATTGTTAGGGTAGTTTTATTAATGACTAAATTCTCCATTTTCCTTCTTTTTTCTTTAAAGATAAGCTTTTTTAAAATGGGTTCAGAAAATCTTACTGAGCAACTGGAAGAATTTTTGACCAATATTGGCACAAGTGTACAGAAGTAAGTTGGCTTTGTTGAATTTTGAACTTTATTCAAGATTATTTTTTCTGTTTCTACTTATTAATAAATCATCTTTGTTAAAAACACACTTTTTATCTTAGTGTTCGCAGGGAAATGGATTGTGAAGTAGAAAACATGCAACAAACTATAGAGGACTTGGAAGTAGCCAGTGATCCACTGTATTTGCCTGATCCTGATCCTACAAAATTTCCTGCTCATCGGAATCTGACACGGAAAGCTGGCTATCTCAATGCAAGAAAGTAAGAGTAACTTGCTATTTAAAAATTCCAGAGTATTTAATTTTGGGAAAGGAAAGCTAAAGAAGCTGAACTTTAGGTGTTAGCTATGCTGATTTTATAAATTTAGTTGAGTAAGTCATGTAAGAGCTATTCTGTTTCTTTCTTTGGACTTCTTCACCTAAATAGTATTAAATTCATTGTTACACTGACATAATGTCATTCAGGTACAAAGTATAATTATCCTGATTTTAGTCTAATTTTGCCTGAATTTTCACAGTTTAAAAAAAATGGTTTGAGAGTGTAATTTCTCTGTATCCTAACTGGGAAGTAACAAGATTCCATCTATCAGGATTGTTCTGGAAGTGTCTGTTAAAGCTTTGGGATTCAAGTTACTAATAAAACATCATAATTTTGATCTAAACAAGGCAAAACACTCTGTTAACCAAAATACCCTTGGAAGGAGCTTCTGGATTCCATGCAGTAGTGGTCCATTGTCCACAGGAGGGAGCTCTGCCTCTAAGGAAGTCCAACAGCTGTTTTTCAGAGCTATTAAAAACAAGTTGTAACATTTAAATTTTTTTACTGTAATTTATATAATAAGCTCCAAGGAATTTAAAAAAAAAAACATTTATTACTTTTACAGCAACAGTTACAGTAAAATACTTGCTGAATGGGGCATGAATTTCTGTTTTAGAACACAATTGCAGCAACTAATATTATAGAGTGTCTGAGCAAGAAGGGAGGCTAACTGAGGACTTCTTTTTATCTTTTAGTAAGACAGGGCTGGTGTCTTCCAGTTGGGAGAGACAGTTTTACTTCACTCAAGGTGGAAATCTGATGAGCCAGGCAAGAGGTGATGTGGCTGGGGGACTTGTCATGGACATAGACAATTGCTCTGTGATGGCTGTGGACTGTGAGGACAGACGGTACTGTTTTCAGATAACATCTTTTGATGGCAAAAAGTGAGTGGTCTAACATTGCTGTTTCTTGTAAGAAATACTGGACTCACGAATTAGGAAAAGAAAGATGGTCTGCCTTTGCCAGATATTAGCTTGATATATTCTGTAGATATTTAGAAGCAAAATCTGGGATATCCTTTTAACTGTATTAACTGGATTTTTGTTTAAAAACTCTATAATGTAGCTGAGTAGTATTTCAAAATAAGATTATGATAATAGGTTGACAATCACATATTATTGTATTTTGTGAATAGTTAAGTATTACATGGACCCAATTAGAATTGTGTTGATTTCTGTTTCCTGTTGAAAGGAAAGCATAGGTTCCTCTCCATCCTAATTAAATGTTGACTGCACTCAGCACAAACACAATCTTCAGTCTTTCATAACTTATTGTTCAGAGTGTAAATATGAAAATGTAATTTCTTGGCTGACTGTATTTGTGAGGCATTTTAAATATACAAAACTGTTTTCCATTCTCTTCTTTCAGGTCTTCAATCTTACAGGCAGAAAGTAAAAAAGATTATGAAGAGGTAAGCTTATAGGAGGTGTGCATGGAGCTCAGTGATCTTCTGCTGCACAGAAAGAACACATTCCTAACCATAGCTTCATATTTTTTTCTGTTTCTACTTATTAATAAATTTTCTTTGTTAGTTACTCCTTGTTTATCTTAGTGTTTCTGTTAGTTTTCTCCTTCAGATAAAAGTTGAAAAGCCAGGAACAGGAGCAAATGGTTTTCCAGAGCAGAGGGGGAAAGCAGATTCTAGCTTGCAGATGCAAAAAATGAGCAAATTCCACAAAAGCCGAATAGAATTTTTATAATGTCTTGAGGAAACAATGTCATCTGCAGCACAGAATAAAGATGAACAGAGAATCCTAATGACATTTTGTTTATTTCTTTAGAGTTGTGAATTAAGCTTTCTTTAGTGTAGTTTTAGCATGACTAAAATAATTTTTGTGAGTAAAATCTAAAAGTGCAAGATGCAGTATGCAGGTGGCAGTGAATTTAATGACAAGCTGAGTGTGCAGAATATTTGGCTCCCTGAATTTACAAAGAAAGTAGAAAAAGTACTGAAACTATCAACTCAGGTATTCAATCAAGTTTGTTTAGAAAACATGACGAATTAATTTGTTTTCTTTTTTCTTCCTCTTTTTCAGTGGATATGCACCATAAACAACATATCTAAGCAGATATATCTAAGTGAAAACCCTGAGGTAACTTTACTAAAATTTATAGTTATGAGTAATATGTTAACATTTATATTTGTAGAGTAAGTTCATATTGATACAAACTTACATAACGATTTTTGCTTACTAAATTAGGGGAATTGGCCCAATAAAAACTGTTTTATAACAGAGCGTGTATCTATATATGAAGTGTGTCTTCATGGGTTTTAGTCCACAGTTGAGGGCTGCATTTCTCAAATGAGATTTTTCTTTTTGTTTTCCTGGCTACATTTGCTTATTTTGCCAGAGTTACCATTGGAGCTTTTCTCTATTGCTGCCTTTTATTAACATTGGCAGTATTCTAAGGCCAATGTGTTCATTTAAATTGAGAAAGTTAACATTAGGATATGTGTTTGAAGAAAAATGGAAAGAAAATGCTTGCAGGTGTGTTGGTGAAAATTTAAGAATGCAAGATTCTCATGAAGGGTTGAGTTTATAACTTCTCCCAGTTGCATATAAATAAAATCTGAAAGTTTATTTTGAGAAAAATGTTTTCAGTTATTTTTTCCCATCTCTGCTGCAGGAAATTGCTGCCCGTGTGAACCAGTCAGCTCTGGAGGCTGTCACTCCTTCTCCTTCCTTTCAGCAGAGGCACGAGAGCATGAGGCCAGCAGTGTAAGTGAAGCAACCAGAGGGCATTTGAGGTGCACATATAAAAGAAAATCCTGGATACAAGTTCCAGGGGGGAAAAAAAAGCCTAACCTACCTACAAAGCTTTCTGTGAGCAGAACTAAATCTTTAATAGGCCAGAGGAAAATTTCCTGAACACAGCTTTCACTGCTGAAGCACCGTTGAGTATCCATTGTTACAAGTAATCCCAGTGCCAGCTGCTGGACACTTTGGTTGGTTTCATCATATGTGTTTTGTTGTGTGATTTCATGATGAGATTTTTCTTCATTTGTCCAATTCCTGGAAGCAGACCTCAGATTTTATTATACTTAATATGTGATTATATATTGATGAAAAATTAATCTGCAATTATTGCAATTATTAATGGAAGTAGTAACTTTAACTTAAATTTGACTTGGTACAACTTTAACTTAAATTTGACTTGATTTGTTTGCTATACCCTGACCTTCAGGTTTTTAGTTTTTGTTTTGTTTTACATCTAAGTTCTGGAATATTGTATTGGTGTCCCCTATGGTTTAATTCATTATCAACCTACCTGAACTCACATACCCTAACTTTGCCTTTTTGGTTTTGTTGTAGACAATCTCGTCCTCCTGCAGCTCGTACCAGCAGCACAGGGTCACTGGGATCTGACTCAGCAGCTCTCTCAGCACTTTCCTTGGATTCCCTTGTTGCCCCTGACACTCCCATCCAATTTGACATAATATCTCCAGTCAGTGAAGATCTGCCTGGCCAAGCAAAATCATCAGGGCAATTGGGCAGGTAGGAAATGTAGAGAGAGGGAAAAAATCCCTAAAGTTAATGTAACTGATTCAAAAACAGACAAACAAGAAAACCACATTTAAGAAGCAGCTCCAGCACACACATTGCCTTTTTCCTAACTGATGTCACAAATTTTGCAGTGGCCAGTGAAGCAAAACAATTTGTTAAACTGTTAAATGGAATTGTAAAGAAAGAGTCAAGGTGTAGTTTTCTATTTTGCAGCAGCTTTTCTTGCTTTAACAGCCTATGCTTTTATTTATCAATTTATTTTAAACTTTTGGTTTCACAAAGTATTTTCCTTTCCTATTGCTTGCTCACCCAGCAGCTTGGGTTATTTCCTCTTGGAAACTCAAGAGAAATTTGGTAGCCCTGCCTCCAGGTGGTGATGGCATACGATGACACTCCTCTTAAGCTGAAAGGTGAGTGAAAATGGTCTAGGCTTCTAGAGTAATTTCACATACAGACAAGTTAAAATCATCTAAGAGTTCATTCAAAACATAAAAACATTTTCTCCTACTTGTTATTATATTTGAGTGGGAGATGTACTAAAAACCAAAGACCTGTAAATCATCACTGCATTTCTAGAGCTGTAACTATAGAATTCAGATATTAAGAAAATGTATTTGCAGATCCAGCTGCTCTTAACAACAACAAAAACAGCCAAAGAGATGAAAACTAGTTTATGTGATTCTTGTCACAAAAATGTATTATATCCCCGTCTCTTGGAAAAGATTTGAATTTGGAATTGCATCTCACAGATACAAGAGTTGAAATTATATATACACAACTATTTTTTCCTTTCTTCAACAGTTTTCTTTTTCTTGTTGCTTCATATAGCAGGATAAAGCAGGTGGCCAACTAGATCCTTCAGAATACACTGATTTAAAATAGACTTGAACTGTATTGCAGGAAGTGGAAAGTTTAAGACTCAGCTGAATTCCTATGGTAGCCTGATCTAGCTCAGTTGGTCAGAGCAGGGTGCCAGTAACACCAAGGCTGTGGATTCAGTCCCTGTATGGGCCATTCACTGGAGAGTTAGACTCGATGATCCTTGGGGGTCCCTTCCAACTCAATATTCTGTGATGTCATCAGTTATAATTCTAGTCTAGAAAATAATCCTTTGCATAGCAGAAGTGATAGAGTTGAGCTCAGTATTTTTAATTAACCATCGCCTTCAATGAAGAACTGCAGTGTTCGTACAGATAGGTAACATGTTTGTTATTAAAAAAGAAGCACTTTGCTTGGTTTCTGATACTGATGACATATATAAATTTTGTTTTTGCCTTTTGAGAGATCCTGTGAGATTCTGCATTTACTGTTCCAGTTTAATATTAAATGACAAGAAAAGTCTGAGCAATAGAAGATGGTAGTAGAAAGAATTTACTCGTACTGTAATTACACAGGTCAGCATTTAAGGGGATGGCTCTTGATTGAGTCCATGTTATCTAAACATTGCAGCAATACCATCTTGGCTTCAATCTAGAAAAAATTTATTACTTGAAACCAAACATCTCTTAGTTAAAACATTTCTGATAATTGATAAAATAAACTGGCAGTCAGTATGTGTAACTGAACAATTTTTTTTCCTCATAGTTCTGAAATCTGCTTTTAGAACACTAACTATCAAGGTGACACTTTCATTGATCCCATAAAAAACCTAATTTGAACTATACTGAACCCTTGCCAATAGCTTTTCAGCTACCAATCAGCCAAAGAGAACGGGTAATTTCCGCTACAAATTTTAAATAAAATGTCCCCATTTCCTGTGCTTATTCCTTTACTGTTTTTGAAAAATGCAGACTTGGAAGCCTAGAGTATTTTCACTTTTCTCTGTAACTGATAGTAATTTTGTCTCTGAGAGCCAGAAATAGCCACATTTCTCTTGACCCTCTAGGAGTAAAACCCCAGTGATGTTTTGAGAAAGCTGCATTTGAAACAAACCCAGGGGCTTCTCTTGAGTAAGTAATCCAACACCGTGACAGTGATGAGAAGTGGGTGCTCCTATGGAGTACTGAAAGGGCCTGGTTTTTGGCTGTGCTTTCTGAAGCTGTTCTATGAAATTTCATCCCCTAAAACTACACCTTTTCAAACATTACCAAGGTTTTGTTTTGGGCTTAATTCAAACATAAAAAAAATTATATGTGAGCAAAACTTTCTGTGGCAGCAATAGGACAATAATATATGGTGTTTTCCCCATAATGGATCCTCAAATAAAGCAAGTTATGTCTCACTCCTGATAAAATGGCTTCTCCTTATGATTCATGATACATTATTCCTCCAGATTACAGGTTTGTGAAATCATTACATGTTGGTATTTGACACAGCTTGAGACTACTGCACTGTCCATGAATGGTTCCTGTAATCTGACTTCTGCTTTAATGTTTTCATTTTTAATAGACGCACAAATCCTTTTGGTGAATCTGGAGGCTCAAAACCTGAAACAGAAGGTAAAACAAAAATTTCATTTGAATGCAAAATAAAAATAAATTTTGACAATTATAGTTCTGTTTTCATCTCTAGCTTCTCTCTTCTAATTTAACACCAGTTTTAAAATGCTTAATTTCATTGCAAGGTATTTGATAAGTCAAGTTAAATCAAACTACTGTCTGAAAATCTGCTGTAAAAATGATTCATTGCATCTTTTGTATTCATTAACCAAATGAAAAGATGTGTGATGTGCTGTGCAGTAATTGCACCTCTAATTGCTAAGTAGGAGCAATCTCTTCCCAAATTAGGAGGAGTTTGGAGTTTTCCTGACTGCAGTCCACCTTTGGTTTTGAATGGGAAACCCAAAATGGAGTTTGTTTTTTTCAATACTTTTCTTTTTTCTTAGATTCAATTCTTCATCAGTTATTTATTGTAAGATTTCTTGGCTCTATGGAAGTGAAGTCTGATGAAAGCCCAGATGTTGTTTATGAAACAATGCGTCAAATACTCGCAGCTCGTGCCATCCATAATGTTTTCAGGATGACAGAATCACACTTGTTAGTCACTTGTGACTGTTTAAAGTAAGTTTGCTTCCTGACTTATACTGATGTTTATTTATAGAATGATCTTCTTTCACTTTGGTAAAATTTACTTTCTGGTTTGTCTTTAAAAACAAATTTTTAGGTTAATTGATCCACAGACACAAGTTACAAGACTACGAGTAAGTAACTTTCCATTTTAAGTTAAATACCCAGCAATTTAATTATTTTACTTTAAAAATACTATTATTAGATGATAGCAAAAATCACTGATAGCATGAGATTTCCAGCCAAATTTCCAGTGCTATTAGGAGACCGAAGCAGACATTTAGAAACACTTGCAAATCAGGTTTAGGGGAGTGATTTCAATAGGTCATATTGGCTTTTGAGACTCCCCCCTGTGATCTGAGAGGGTAAAATAGTAAAGAGAAAATTAATGATGGAGTCACATTAGTTCTGAAGTCCAAGAGGGTTTGTTTGCTGTTTGGTTTCTCTGTTTTGTTTTGGGTTTTTTTTTTTTAATGCATAATTGCCTTGAGGGTGTTGAATGGTTTCTGTTTTTTTTTTTTCTACTTCTTTATAAAAAATGCACTTAAAACAAGTAAGTAGAATTCTTGTTAGGATATCAAATAAGGCCAGTTTAATTCTTTAGTAATAGCAGTCTTTATTCTTCATATTTCAAAACCGTTCCCCTTCTTCCCTTTTTATGCACAATTTATGGTCTGTCATTTAATTTTTTGTGGTTTTAAAAACATTCCATTTTTTGGAGGCTCTGAATTGCTTTCTTTTTCATAAAAGAAAATCTTGAGCATGGAAAAATATCTTGATATTTAAAGTTTGACATTAAGTTCAAAAATGCTCCAAAGCTGTCACCTTTTACAGGTGAGGTACATCAACTGAGGGTATGTCCCATGTGCTAAATGCAAACATCTAATCCTAGGAAAAACTCAACAGTTTGTAGCAGCTGTGGGAGGGACTCTCAGAATTTTTAAGTTTATTGTTTGATGAGTTTTAAAAAGATAATTTGAAGTCCAACCTCTTTTAGGAGTAGGAATGCAAAACAGTTTTCTTGTAACAAACTAATGAGGGTATGTGAGTTGTATGGGTTGGGGAGTTTTTTTCTTGCTTATATAATTAGGAGAGCTGAGCTAATTGCAGTAAAGGTTTTTGAGAAGTAGTGCCTTTACATGGAACTAAATATTGAAAGCTTAGTCACAAATGTAACTATAATGAATGATTAAAACAAAACAAAACAGGAATGTATCAGCTTTTAGGAAGATGACTGACTCACACTGCAAATGTGGTCCCTTTTTCTTACATGGAGTGTGTTTTTTGATATTTGCTTGTCTTTGGAATAATTTAGTCCTTGCTGTCTAATCTGTTTATGTTTTGTAATTACATGTGGTCGGGTAACTTCTTGTGCTGTGGTTGTGCATTCAGTAATGTGCAGTGTACTGAAACCTTGTGTGGCAAATATTTGGCATTGGTTTTAATCTCTCCATGTCTGATCCTTTTGGCAGTTTCCTTTGCCCAATGTAGTGCTGTATGCCACACACCAGGAGAATAAGCGCCTGTTTGGATTTGTGCTTAGAACCTCAGGAGGGCGAGTGGAGAGCCGCCAGACTTGCATCTGCTATATATTTGAATCAAATAATGAAGGGGAAAAGGTATTGGTGATGGCTGTGACTTGTATGAGTTGTGAATATGGATTCCAGGATGCTAGATCCATTTAAGCTGTCTAAGGCATTTTTTAGGTACTGAAAAAGTTAAACCTGTCATTTTCAATGCCTGCAAATGCTTTAATGTGCTGTTGTATGTAATTTAGGATGCTGGCTTAAATTTAAAGGCATTTTTAATTATTTCCTATCTGTTTTGTGTTTAGATTTGTGACTCTGTTGGACTGGCCAAACAGATAGCTTTTCATGCAGAACTGGTAAGAATCTTTTTGGGGCAAAGGATGCTTGGGAATGGACAGAAGTGGGTATATTTAGTATGTGTAATAGATTGAATTCTGCAAGATGCTTCTAGATGCAGCAATACTGTTGAGTATTTTAAGGGATTTTTTCCTAGAATTTAAATTCAAATGAAAAGACTGACCAATATCTACTGTAGAACAATATTCAATATAGGATTCATTTTGCTACTTTTAACAACCATACCAGTCCTTTAAAAGCAGAATAATCGAAACAGTGATGTCACAGTCCTGAGCAAGCTTATACCAATTAGTAGTGTCTGAAACATCTCAGGCTGTTGTTACTGACTTTATTTACATTTTTGCTCTTCAGGATCGAAAAGCCTCAGAAAAGCAGAAAGAAATAGATAGAGTCAAAGAGAAACAGCAAAAAGAACTGAATAAACAAAAGCAAATTGAGAAGGTACGTTTTGTCATTATTTCTTAATATTAGGTTTTTTCTACTTACTTTGTTTTGCAGTTGTGTCCAAAGCTGCCCACTGATTGATAGACGCTTTAGAAATCATAACAGTGGTTTCCTGTGTCCATTGCAGATGGCTTTAAGGGTAATACTTTTTTGCTGATTTCCCAACTTAGGACTTGGAGGAGCAGAGCCGGTTGATAGCAGCTTCCAGCAGATCCAACCAGAGCAGCACAGAAGGACAGTTTGTGGTCCTTAGCAGCAGCCAGTCAGAAGACAGTGATTTAGGAGAAGATGGAAAGAAGAAGAGAGAATCTGAAGCCTAAGGTTGTCTGCTTCATTAAAATTGGAATCATGACTATATCTGGTGAAATGGCACAAGTTCTACAAGAGGTGAAATGTAGGTGGAGGGTCTGTCGTGTTATAGAAAAGACTTCACAATATATAGACCCTATTATGCCTTGATTTTTCTTTCTCAGTTAAGTGATTTCTATTTCCTGTCAGTATAATTTCTCTTGTATGCCAGATGAAGCACAGTGATGCTGCCATGTTTATTACAAACATATGTTTTCTCAAGGCTTCTCTGCAGTATGGGAAGAAATGTGGGGGTTTTTCCCACTTAACTCTGTGCAATTGACTGCTTTGGAAGCAAAACTGAAAACTCATTGACCTTCAGCAGTAACACTGCAATTTGTTCTTTACACTGCAGTATGGAGAACACCTTGCTGGAAACAAAAGTGGATGTCCAAAACTGGCTAACCTTTATCCAGTTTGTTGTACATACCTGTTCTTAGATTTAGAAAGAAGGATCCCCATTAACATCAATGAGATGTGCAATAGTTCTAAACAGAAGGATCTTTTTTTGTTTCATTTTGCACAGTGTGATACTATCTTGATTTTTCTTTTTTTTTGGTGAATACAATGCCAAAAAACTTCATTCAACAGGAGAAAAAGATACTGTCAGACCTAGAGAAGAGCCGATGAGATGCAGTTGAACTTTGCTGCATGAGGAAAAGCATTCCTCATCAAATTTTAAGAGTAATGTATATAGCCTTGTAGCACAAGTGCCATGTTCTTGGTTTTTCCCCAGTACTTGGAATAAAAAGCTGTAAACCTTTGAGTTCATTTTTATAAAACATGCTTAGAGTTGCAGGAACATCTTGAATTCCATCATATGAAAAATCTTCTGCATATGTAAATGCCTTGTTGCTGGTACACTACATCTACTGAAAATGAATTCAGGCTCTTTAGTGTTTTTATGGTTTTGCGAATGGAATTTACCAGTTCTGAAGTAAGAGATTACACCAATCCTACATCCTAGAGTCAGTTGTGGAAAGCATTTTTCAAAGTGGTGTCTGTTTACAGCTTGTAAGCTGCACTCCATATTCCATACCCTGTGTAATATTTATTTTGTATAGTATTAGATGTGCATTCACCTTTTGAACCAGAAGAGAAATCTTGTTTGAAGAGAAATATTTATTTTTGCACTAATTACTATAAATATTAAAATCTAGAGGAACAGAAGATAGCTCTCTAATAGTGGCATGAAAATAACAGGATATGTAGAGAGAAAAGAATATACTTATATTCCAAGTTATAATATAACAGTTATGAGTGATTTACAGTTCATTGCAGGGCATTTCTGGTGTTCAGGAATGGAAGCAATTTTCAGAGTATCTCCTCAGCAGCTGGCGGTGTCCCAGCCCTTCCTAGCTGGAGTTGCTCAGTGCTGATAAAGTCAGTGAGGAATCTCAGGTCGTGTCGGCTGGATGGCTGTAGGTGCACAGAGGGCTCTTCTAACTCATGGGAGTGCCCTACATTGGCCAAAGCTGGCAGGCTTCTCCTGCCCTTGGTGCTGGAGATGTGACTTTGTGTGCAGGAGTTGGTGGCCTCAGCTCCTGTGGCAGCAGAGAAGGGCAGCAGGGCCTGCCCTCGCAGCCCTGGGCAGGAGCAGAGGCAGCTGGAGCTGCAGAAGCTCTGGGCAGAGGTTTTACACCTCAGCCTGGGGAGGGGCTTGAGCAGCCACCAAAGGGCTCTGCCTTGACAAAGGAGGGGGGGAGGCTGAGGAACAGAGAGCTGCCAGGTTCTCTTCCTGAGTTAGTTACCAGGTCCTGTTCCAGTGCGATTTTCATCCCCAGAGTAGCCAGTCACTTGTAGAAATATCTGCTTTTGCTGTTGCCCACTTAGGTCACATGGTCTTGCCCTGTGGCTGGATTTTGCTGGCACAGTGCCACATGGACCACACCAACCTGAGGCTTCTTTTAAAAGACAGTGGCATTTTTATTTCATATCTAGGCTTCCATTCTCAGCTCCCGTCTTTGACTGATTTTATTCTTGCCAACAAAAATGTACAGAGAGGCACCAAATCCAATTTTTTCCCATTATGTGCTTAAAGCAAGGCTTACAGGCAGTTTGTCTCTGCAAATTATTACAGTTCATGTTTGTTTGTTTGTTTTTATTTACTGATACTTGTTTTCTATCAAATAATATCACAGGTTACTGTGTCTTACTTGTATCTTTCCCAAGTATTTACTGAGGATGAAGCAGTTTGGAAACAGCACAGGGAGCCTATGAAATCTGTGATCTTTAGTGTCAAGAATCCAGTCCTCAGCTTGTCAGAGAATGACTGATTGTGTTAAGCACTGGAGCTGCAGTAGCCCAGGCTCCAGAGGGAGGACAAATAAAAGACAAGCACTCTCACGAAAAAGCATTTCTGATGTGCAGCCTGTTTTGCATTAGCCTTATTGAAGAAATGTCTCAAAAACTACCATTACTCATATAGATATAAATCTGCAAAGATGAGGAAGAAAGGCTTATAAAGTTGGCAGGTGCATTTACTGTCAAATGGGATTTTTTGGATTTAGCAATAAATACTGGAATTATTCCATTTGCTTTTCAGGCTTTCCATATATGCCATTAAATGTAGCTTTCTAAAACAGAGTAGGAGTGAAGTACATTTCACTTACATTGGATGATTCTCATCTTAACCACTAAAAGATTGATATGCACGAATGAAATGTAGGGGTTGTTTGTTTGCTTATTTAGGGGAGCTTCACTGGTGTAAAATGAGCAAGAAAGTATGAAAGCATCTAGGATAATGACGAAAGCTGCAAGAGCCAAGGGCATGTCAGCAGAGCTGAGGAAATCAGGAATGGTGATTGAGTTAGCAGGGGGGTGAGAATTACTGATCTTTGCCTAGGGAGGATCACACAGGTTGTAATTAGAACTATCTCAAGGCAAAAACAGTTGCTGAGGTTTAATCCATGCCCTTCCTCCCAAAAGGAAAAGCTATTTGGTACCTTTTTTCCTATAAAGTTTAAAACAACTTCATTAGAAAACAGCTTTGTTGAAAAAAAATCAGAATGATGCTTGGTATTTTCCTTGAGAGTATATAACTTTTAGTGGGAACACCTCAGGGTCTGCTGGGAACTGCTGTGGTAGGATTTCACCACCAGAGTATTTTATTATTGTAACTAAACTACTAGATGGTTTCCTTTCTTAATTTACAGGAGATTAAATAAACTCTCCTGTTTATTATTTCCTACTGCCTTTTATTCACAAACTGATCTTTCAAGCACTTTGGCTGAAGCTGTAGTTTGCTTCATGTGCATCTACTATTACTTCAGTCACTCCTGAAAATATTCTTTCAAGTCCATGATTATGAAGTGACTTCATGTAGGTACTGAACTGGCAGCAAAGTTCAACATAACTTGTTATGTTGCTAATTCCAGCCTCATAATTACTGCCAAACTTTTATCCCTTAAGAGGATATGAAGCTTGTTACACTGTAGATCTACACACTGCAGACCAAGCCGGTCTTGCTGTCAGCTGTTTCAAGCTACATACATTCTCTACGTATGTAATGGCATGAATATACAAATATATCAGGTGTGCTTATGGGTATGCATTTTATTGCATTACAGATGATAGCTGGCACTCCTCTGTGGTCACTGCTAGATTTGGCCAACTCTGAACCAGAGGACAAGGTCAAAGTCATGTACTACTTGAACATATCTAACTGGATATGATCAGGTAGTGAAAAGTCAGTTGCATGTCATAGTCTTACTTCCTTAATCTGTTTCAGTTTGAAATTGTATCAAGACGATTTACTGTCTAACAGTAAAGTAATATTTCAGAGTTAAGAGACATTCCCCTTCTAAAGTGCTGTTAGATTTCCTCTTTACATGGATGTAAACCTAGAGCTGAAAATTGTGAAACTTATTTATGAAGCTGTAATTGATGTACACGGATATAAAGAAATAAATTTGACTGTTTAAGGTAAATTCTGTCTATGCTTAAGGTAAATTCTGATTAATTAGTTGCACAGCATTTGGGACAAGCCAATGGTGAAAACTATGCTACAATATAGTCTCTTATTATTTAGGAAATAGTTTACCTAGAGAAAGAAAACTGCCACTGCTTAGTCAATTTAGTAGAGATATTGTCTAGTGTAACAGCAAAAGCTGATAATTTATATTCTTTCTCTTGCTCTATATCACAAAAATTCTTGCAAGGTAATTAGTCCCCGAGGCTTTTTGTTTTAATTAAGTACTAAGTTGGCATTTTTTTCCCTGCCACAATGGTATCTAAGTTGTCGTGACAAAAGTAAGTGTATCATTGTGAATGCACTTGTATTCCTAATGAAGTCTATACTGCAAGCCGAGGATTTTGTACAACCTTTCTGGTCATTTTTATAATAGAGTGGAGTGGTCAAATTCTTATGATGGTGTTCTGGATTGATCCTGTTCTGGTGAAGTGATTTTCTCAGTGTTTGAGACTGACTTGCACATTTTCCCTGAATAGCTGTATTAAGAACAACCAATGGCATATTTATGTCAACTCTGATTGTTGTGTCTTAATCTTGGAAACGTGGATAGTAACCCTGTTGTGACAGGGCTCCAGTCAGCGTTTTGTATTTTAAATAAAAGCTTAACTATAGTAACTTTCTGGGTGGGACTTGTACTGATGCAAAAGCCTCCTGCATTATTCATCATACTGACTTTCAGGAAGTACCATTATAAGTACAGGTTGTGTTCCTTTCCATTAAAAAAAGTTCTGACATGCAGGTATAGCCCTCTGTTGTCAAGTGTAGCTCAGTTCTCTTAATTTTTATAGTATTAGCCAGATAACCTCAGAGGAAGTTGTTACACTTGGGAATGCTCTTAACTTATTTTTGCAACAATCAGAGACTGAAGGTGAGCAGGAGCTGTGGCAGCTGGCTGGGCAGGGCCCATGGTGGGGCAGTGAGGGCTCTGCGGAACAAGCCGAGTGCAGAGGCTCTACCAGCACAACCATTACCATGGGCACTGGACATATCTTCACAGGCTAAGTTAGCTTATTATGGGATAAACACCATGTAAAAAACCATGGGCCATAACCACATTATGGTTACATTTGTATTTTATAAGGTTTGTAGATTTTTCTGGGGAAAAGCAGACTTTTGAATTCTGTAACTTCTGTGATAAAGATGCATGTATAACTAGAAAAAAAAAAATCTATGCTTACTTGATTATGAAGGAATAAATACTACTAATGCCAAATGTGTTGATGAACTTCTTTTTTGCTAAGATAGGAACTGCTATTTGCAGTATTTTTAGAAGGAGCAGGCATGCTGTAGGTCTTTCTAAAACTTACGTAAGACTTCCTAAAATGACAGGGCTCCAAAAGTTGAAGCTCCACCTCTAGAGAGAAACTCTAAAAATTGCAAGTATGGCTTTGGACAGCACTGTGTAAGAAAACCCAGTTCTAGAGAGAACAGTCTAAGTTCATGGTGGATGAGACATACCAGTACCTGAGAAGGAGCTGCAGAACTGACACAGCTTTCAGCAGTGCCACCTTGTTGAAACACTGGTATGTCACATGACCTGCTGTGATAAGCAGAGGTTTCTCAAGCTTAATCAGATTTCATTGCCTAGAATGGGGGATTGCTTTATTGGGTGAAGAAAAGAATTAATTAAGCTGCTCTTCAGAACTTCACTGTTGGACTTCACAAATAAAAACTACTTTGTCAAGAGAAGGGAAGAAGTACAAGAGAAAACTATATCCCTTCCTGGTTTTAGTCAAGTCCCTGACCTTTAACTAAACTCTGAGTTTAACCCTGGAATGGGGGTAGTGGTATCTGATATGACAAGCTTTAACTTAGCCATAACACAAGGCTTGCAGATCTGTATTTTACACTTCCTTAACCTGTCACACCAGGCATTTAAAATACTGTTGCCATAACTTCCAGATAGGTCATAGTCCAGGAGATCCCTAGAATGGGATCACCAATACTTACATTTTGGGGATCTCACCAATTTCTTCAGGGGGTGAGGGGAGAGTCCTGGCATTCCTTAATATACAGAGGAGAGAAAATCCCAAAGAAAAAAGCACAACAGTCTAATCCGCATTAAAATGCCTTCAAAGTACGGGACTAATACTTATGCACAGTTGAGGTTGTAGATCCCTGTGAAATTTTCCTGTCCATAAAGATCATATTCCTTGTACAGGATGTAGTCTTTCAAGCAGTTTGGTAGTGGAAGGAAGGTCATGAAGACAGGACAGCGGAGGCGCAGCCGGCCCATGCATGCCCGGATCTTCAGACGGCAAAGGTGCTTCAGAGAGCGAGGATTTGCTAGAAAGGAGAAGCAAAATTATAATGCTACCAACCAAAAAGGCCCCAATGCCAAACCAGCTTGTTTTCGTTAAAAATGTAAACAGATACTTACTTAAAATAAAATGGATGTCTGGCCAGAGTTCCTGTTCTTTGAGAACTGCTTCGAGCTTCCAGCAAATCTTAACGTGATCGACGTAATCTAACATGACTCGCACTACTTTCCCAGACACGTGCTTCAGCCAGGACAAGGTTATCACTTCACAGAACTGATAAAAACAAAACATTTAGTAGGGTAATATTTGATACTGCAGTAAATTACTTCTGTCTCTGAGTACAAGAACAATTAACTTACTTGAGCAGGGTTTTAGAGGTTGCCACAGCTTGCCTAAGCCTCATTAGTAGAATCTAAAAATCTAAGAGATAGTTATTTTGTACTAGATCCAAAAATAAACTTGAGCAGCTGTATATCTGGGGACTTGGTGCTTAAAAAGAAGTGCTACCACTCTTAAGTGGAATTTACACTTGTGTCCCAGGTGCTTAACAGGGGAATCCACCAGCCTAGTGCAATGCATCATCCCCTTATCTTTAGGTTAAAGAGGGCTTTATTAGGTTCAAATGGACTTTACAAACCGCGAAACAATAACACTGATGAGAGTCTCCAGGAAGCTCTTTAGGTTTGCTAATTTCTGCTCACTGCTTATCCCACCAGCTCCAGGGGTCCTTTCAACAGCCTTCTAGTCTTGGTGTTCTGGTACGGGACAATGCAGAGAGCCAGCCTGCAAATCTCTGCTTTCACAGCACGGACAACACTGCCCTTGGAGAGCCAGTTCCATACTGATCATTAGCATATCATCAGCTATATCTTCACAAGTCAAAATTACTGTTTACAATCATTTGCCGTCATGAACTAGGCTTCATAACAACATCTGTTTAATTTTAAAGCCTTGTCTATTCCTCTCTTTATGTGTAAACTGTCTTCAAAACTTCTTTTTCTGGCAGTGCACTAAGCCCCTTTCCATTTAGTTTTAGGAAGGGCACTGGCAGTAGGAGAGCACCCGAAGCCGTGTGACACACTCACCATGGTGTCTTTGATAACGGTGGAGGTCCAGCCGTCGGTCACGTACTGGGAGTGGGCCCCGTTGCCCCGCGGGCAGTCGAAGCAGCGGTGCACGTCGTAGCCGTAGTTCAGCAGCATCCTCAGCATGACCTCGTCTTTGAGGGCGTACTGCAGAGCTGACGGGAAGTGCGTGGTGTTCACGCGGCAGAAGTAGTTGACGTTGGCCCCATGGCGGAGCAGCAGATTCATTAACTCGTAGTTGCCCATTCTCAAGGCTATTTGGAGGCAGTTGATGGGATCTTGGTTTGCCAGGGCTCCGGCGTTCAGCAGCAGCTGCGTTGAGCAGATATCCCCGTTGGAAACAGCGAAGTACAGGGCTGATTTCCGGTGGTCGTCGTAGCCCTTGCGAACTCGCTGAGCCAGCATAAAATTGGCATCAAAACCCGACTGGAGGAGAAACTCAAGGCACTGAGGATGTGCTCCTGCTGCTGCTGAGTGAACTGGACTTATTCCACTTTCTTTAATGGCAGAAAAATCAGTCACTGGAACTAAATATTTTAGAGCTCTGTAAAATTAAAAACAGAAGCATCTCAGAATCTTAAACATTTTGGTTCACCTAAGTCATCTTTGAATTTCTCTGTTGTTGGGCTTCATAATTCATCATGACTGTTAGAATAGTCTTAATATACCAGATCAGTACTATGGCACGCATTGACTTGAATTACTAACACTGAAATTTTTAGCCAGCAATGGATACTGACTTGACACCTACTACACATAAAATATTATTATATTATACTATTATTCATGAACAACCATTCCTTGCTGTAGGAATTAATGATTCCTTTTCAATAGAAATTTTTCCTGAATGTTGAAAGTACAGTGTTATTGCTTAACCTACAGGGATTAGGGAATGAATAGAATATGTATTATAACATGAATACATATAATCTATAATGAAATATATACATCTAAGTTTAAATATAACAATTAATATATAGAAAATATTAATACAGAAATTAAGAATACTCAGTTGCTTGTTTCCCATTTGTTAGTTGTAATTTCTGCATAAATATCTTCCAGTAGTCTTACTCTCTTTAAAATAGGGATAACCCTTCCTCTCTAAGTCTATTTATCTATTTAGTATATTCACCATTCACATTTCTGTGATGGGGTGGACATGAGACATTGACCCAAAGAGAGTGACAATATTCCAAGAACCTCAATATCAGACTGGACAGTGTTAACTACTTGTGACAAATGGGGAAATACTATAGGGATTAAGAAGTACATCCTAAAATCATGTAGATTTTATCCTGGTCACTTACATTCAGACACAGAATAGACATCTTCACACAGTCAAAAATAACTCCTCATACAAAACTACAGATTTTCTGCCTGCTTTGAGTAAGGTATAATCAGTAAAATTAGTATTTCTGGTTTCACTATTATTTGATTTTTAAGTATATTAACTCACAGAAAATGTCCTCTGTATGCAGCTCTGTGGATTGGCAAATGACCCGAGTGCTTTGGTACATTGGCATCAGCCCCATATTCTAGTAAAAGACTCACAGAATCTGGATTTCCTCCCCCTGCTGCTTCAAACAATATAGAAGCACAGTCCATTGCCTGTGAAAGAACATCTGCACCTGCGAAGAAGCAGCAAGGATTTTCACAGTAGTCACTGTAAATGCTCATTTGTAATTAATATCTCCAACCCCCCAGTGATATGGTATTTTGAATTCTATTCTCCACCAAATAGAACCACTGGGAGCATAAATCTTCATGTTGGATCCTTAATTTTGGATGTGTTTATGTAATCCTGGGAACAAGAAGGTCCAAATTGCTTTGAACACAGTAAGAATTGTTCCTAGAACTGCACCAGCAGTTCAAAAGCTTTGGTTCTTATTCATCAAAACAATTGCTTTTGGCTTACAAACAATGCATTTCAATTCTTCTACTTTACAAAGAACAGGCAGGTGCAACTGTAAACACGAGAGCACCCAGTATGCAAGAGGTCATGCAATCCAGTTCCAAATGCTGCTGAACCATCATGTAAAATTCCCCACAATAACTATCTTGTCAAGTGTGCCCTAGCATGATCTGTCTAAGTGAGAAAATAATAGAGCATTTAAAAAACAATTACAAGTACTCACTAAAATATTAATATATTATTAATATATTATACAAATTTATATTTATCAGGCCTTCACTACATCACAACAACGCTCAGTGCAGATGGCATTTCATTTTCTCTAGTAAGGTGAGCTACTTCTGCTGCTGTTTTTGAAGGCGTATCTGAAGCCTTCTCTTCCTATAAGGTCCTTTATAATAAAATCTCACCTTTTTGCAGTAAGAGCTCCATAATTTCTGTATGTCCCATCTGTGCAGCCAGTGCTAGAGGTGTGAGCCCATATCCACTGCGGGGGTCAGGATCTGCTCCAGAATCCAGGAGAAGCTGTACCAGATCCTTCCTGCCTAGTCTGGCTGCCTCATGCAGAGCAGTTCTCTCATGGACACAGCGCAAATTCACTCTGGCACCAGATTGTAGCAACAAGGAGGCAATGTCATAGGAATCAAGTTTAATTGCTGTAGGACAACAAGCAAAGCATCAGACAGGATTGTTATTCAATGCTATTCTGTGCACTATGGCTGCTGTTACACGGCATCCCAGGAAAGCTGTTCCTGGCAGTGCTATTTAAGCAATGAGAAATGCCACCATACATTGAAAGGTTTAACTCATCAACAAGTCTGCTTTTTGCTTCCAGGACAGCACTAAGGGTGCAAATTTCGTGGTAATCTTTTTTTCTCTCTGTAGATTTTTTTTCTCTCTGTTGCATTTGGTAATGGAACAGAACACAGCTTTCCTTGCCACTAGATGGAGACCACACCCAGGGCCTTGGTGCTCAAGAGTTGTCATCAGAGCTCTGTTTAATCTCCAAGAGGAGTTACCACGATATGAAACAAAGCTTATAATGACTCTTTCATATGCCTTCTTAGCTTAATAAGCCTGAACTCTTAAGTCAAAGAGGATCTTAAAAGAGAAATTTGCATTAGCTCCAGGGGATGGAATGATTAGGCAACACCCTTCCCTCCTTCTCTCTCTGATCTTCCAGGCTGTGCAGGATAGCGAGTGTCCTTCAGCAGGTCTGGTTAGGCTGAGCAGCTTCATGTGCCACAGCAGCTTGAACACCAGTGACAGCATTCTGTGACAGAAACTGTGATGTCCCATTATCTGCAACCTACACAGCTGCTGTAGATAAATCCCATGCATCCCCTTCTTGGGGGATGGTACATTTTAATGTCTTGCACTTCAAAAGTATCTAGGAGTTCGGTACATTTTTTAAGCAAATGGCCCTGACTTGAATTTGCAGTCATTTTACAAGGATGGACTGAGGTTCCTACACGATGGGTAGGCTTTTTCTCCTCCTTTAACAATAGTTTTGAAAAAGAAACTACCCTTCCAATACAGAAAAATGTATGGTATCATCATAGAAACTTAAGAGTGCTCCTTTAGAATTTAGGTAATGAGAAGACACTTCCCTTTTTTTGGGTAGGATTCAGTAAGAATGAAGGCATCATAGCCCAGACTGAGGGAAGCAAAGGAAATGAACACAGAACACTTTTGAAAAACATTTTGGCAAATATAGTTCTTTAGAAATAATGAATTACAGTTCTTGTGCATGATCAAATTAAAGTGGCATTCACACAAAGAATGTGGGTATGAGACTACACTAGGACTATAGCAGGTATGGGACCTTACTCCTAAATTACAAAATATTAAAGAGAAGTGAACTGAGAATGTCAGCCTGTCTTGTTCACTTGTCATCCTTGGACTAATGCCTGCAGTGTCTAAATTGGGACAAACGCTGCTTTACACTCTACATACTGCAGATAAATCAGGCTGGTTGGCTATAAGTTTGGATAGTTAAACCAATTACTATGGGTTTTGGAGAAAGAAAGGCTGATGCAATGAAGGAGATACCATGTGGGCAGAGAATATGAGTGTTCTATGCCTGCAGACATGAAGGGCAGTAATAACATGAAGAAGCAGAAGGACTCGCTACCTGGCACCACTGCAGAAATGATGCCAAGGAAAGCAGAGGATGACACTCTGCACTTCATGGAGAAAGCTAATTATCATCTGAGGAAAACAGACAGGGACAGACATATTCAATGCTGAGATTAACATTTTTTTTCTACTTAGAGAAAAATATTTTAGGCATTGAAGTCAAATATGTCACATTAAAACCTAAAATGTGTAACTATATCCTCACCTCATTCCCTCACCTCTCCACCCCTAAAAGCAGTATTCACCTATAACTAAAGGAGAATCTCCCTCTTCATTTTTAACATTGGGATTGCAGCCATTGAGCAGGAGAAAGTGGACATTGTCCATAAAACAATTTCTTACTGCCACCAAGAGAGGTGTTTCTCCTTTTAGAGTGGACTGTTCCCACGTAATGTCACGGGAGGCTGAAATACAGAAAAGCAGAACACATTTGAAGTTGGATGATTCATCAAACTTTACTTTGTAAAACTTCTTGGTGGAAAACTAGAAGGACTTGGTACCTTTCAAAGTTATTTCAAGGATGTTCTTATTTAGCTGTGCTGCAGCTTCATGCACAGGAAGCCAGCCTTGCTGATCTGCTTCTTCAAAAGCAGAACTGTGCCTCACCAACTTCTTCAAGGCCTCCTCTTGGCCTGTGATATTTTAACACAGATACATATCCCGTTACTCACAATAAGAAAAAATTCAGGCAACTAATACACTGAGTGCCATTTATCCCACCAGTGTATCTTGCTCATTTTAGAGGAAAGGGCTGCTGGAGTTTTCCCCTAATTTTAGGAGATGGAGCACTGGAATTTCTGAAAGGGGTGACACTTGAACCCATCCCACTTCCATGATCCTATCTAATAAGTTAGCTTTTGGATGTATTCTTTTTAGTTTCCTTACTTCTCCCAAGACTATATAAAGAAAAGCTGCACTTAAATCAGGTGATCAAACCCCTAAAGTGTAGGCATTGCTCAGCCATTCTCAGGGGTGTAGGCTTAGTGGGGTGTATTTGTACTTAACTGTCCGAATTGCTGCAATGATCTGCCCATGTTCTTTGCTTGCAGTACACTGGAAACTGCATAAACAGAACAAGAATAAAATGAGAAGTAAAAATTCATGTGAAGCTAAGGATAGAATTATACCTTACTTTAAATACTCTAATTTAGACAATATATTAGATTTCTCTAAGTTACATTGGTTTTGTGAGGGTTTAACACATTGAAACACCTTTTTTGTTGGTCTTTCCCTGACCCTGTAAACACTGAATTTTTCACACAAAGGCCAAAAATTAAATGCTAAAATGAGGGGAAGCTCCCACACCAATCTACTTTTTCATCACCTACTTACCATCTTTAGAAAGACTTACACTCATTTACATATTGATGTAAAATATCACCTGAAAGTTTCATACATTTCATATTTTTCAGGAAACAGGTACACTTTTTCAGGGAGAACTCAGAACAAGTGAGCTACCAGTGCTTTCCAGTATCCATGAGACAAGGTCAGCACAATACAACATATGGAATTACTAAATGTTTACAATAATGCCAAGAAAACACCCGAAAGAGAAATAATTACTTATTACCTTTCAACCTCTGTTGCACTGCCACTTGTTTCAAATTTATGCCTATCTTGCAAGCTTTCCTGAATAGCTTGCTGGGTAGATATTTCCTCATCAGAATCACCATCAACCATATACACAGAATTATTCATGGCCAATCAGCACAACATGGATCACTTCTGTAGGGAAACACTGCTTTTTAATTAGAAGCAGATTTTATATCTTCAGGTTAGATCTGGAGTAACAGAAATAGCAATCAGTATCAAGAGAAATGAAACACAGTTTAAAGTAATGACTACAGTGTTATATGCTTAAGCAGTCATGCTGTTCTTGGCATATTTAAGATCTCAGATGTTCTGTTAGGCTCAAACCTCTCATCTGTTTTACCTTATCAAAACTTCTACTTCTGTCTTTCAAGAGAGTGGCCCTGAAAAAACAAAACAAAACTACAGGGCAAGGTAAAATAAAATTAATAAATAAAACTGAAAGCTAATAAATAACTTGGCAAAATGAATGAGCACAGGACATTTAAGGAAGTTGTCAACATGCCAACTACAAAGCTTGGAATAATTCTAGAAATATCTTAAAGTTGGGCAGGAGTAATTCACAGCAAATCTACATCATTTAATTTGTTACCTGATCCACCTGATGTGTGATTGCAAGGCCTTGCTCTGTAATTGCATATATAGCAAAAAAGATAAATACATTAGCAACAAATACAGCAAGAAATTGTTAGTAATTGACTTTACTAACTCATGGCTCATGAATACATAAATATTTTAAGTCTAGACTACTTTTTTTTCCTCTAAAAATACTACTAATTTTCCTACGAATTGAGAAAATATACTGGGTTTCCTCACCTTCTGAAAGAGAGAAAATCTCCGCCTTTGAAGAAGTGATTATTAAGTTGAAAGTGACATTTTCAGGACTGTAAACAATCTCTGCAGAGCCCATGTCCATTAATAGCTCACTATAAATACCCGATCATAAGATACTCTGGGACTTTCTCCACGCTTCTTTCACACACGTTAGTCATGTTTAATAATCTGACCTGATA
The DNA here is from genome assembly GCA_013398275.1 of Promerops cafer. Classification (NCBI taxonomy): domain Eukaryota; kingdom Metazoa; phylum Chordata; class Aves; order Passeriformes; family Nectariniidae; genus Promerops; species Promerops cafer. The sequence continues at coordinate 103,125 of VZSE01002590.1, read as the reverse complement.
AGTGGTGCCAACAAAAGAAGGAATTAAAAGTCCAGTTTCCTTGTAAAAATACTTTTGATATTTGGAATAAGAATTTCAGAACTATAGCAGTAAGTATTACACTGTAGAAAGAAAATTCTTTAGTGCTGTCCTAGGAGAGCAAACTCAAGGTGGTCTTAGGAGCTTGCTTAAGAGTGAGACAGCAGAAAAAAAAACTTGAAACAATAAAGTAAACAAAACCAAGCAAGTAATCAAGCAAACATTCTATTAAAATTATTACATGTTCCTGATTGCTTAATCATAATTCATATTAATATAAATAGGAAAGCAATTGAAAAATATAATTTTAAAAGGGAAAAGCAGTTTCAGAAAGACAGACTTACACTGGTTCAACACCCAATAAGCAGGGAAATGAGAGACACAGATGCTGTTGTAATAGTGATGATAGGATGGAGTGAGACCTTTATGTGCTTCAGTTATTCCTACTGTATTTTTTGGAGGGATCCATACACAGAACAGATGATGGCTGTATAGGAATGCAAGGTGGAAACAGTTCTTTGCTAGAGGAGATATAGAAAGAATGCTTGAGTAACATTTTTTATTATTTTAAAAGAAAGCAGAAGTGCAGAATCAAGTTTATTACCGATAACATTTCGCTCAGAAAGTGCAGACCACTTTCATTTCCCATGAAAATATATTTTGTGATATTCAACTAATGCACAAAAAAGATGTTCACATTTTAATAATATCACCAAAGGCTAAAATCCTAGTTGTATTGCTTACAGATTGTAAAGTATGATAATAATAATACATACTTAATAGAAAAGCTTGAGGGTCACACAGTATTTGTATGCCCTCTTACAATACAAAAACCTCCAGATGTTTCTTTCACACACAAAGTTGCACTTCCTCTGTAAGCCAGCAAAGAGAACAAGGTGTTGTGAAGTCTGTGTGTGAACTGTCCACAGTCAGTCATCCAGCTGGCACAGCAAGGCTACACCTCTCTTGATCCAGTGCTGCACTGGCTGGTCCGTGTTGAGCCTCAGGGCAATGACGAAGTTTGTGGAATGCCCAGTAGTGGACAGGACCCCTTTGCGCTCACTTGTCTTGTAGAGTGGGCAAACATAGGCACTAGACTTCTTTATGTCCGATTTTACAGCTTCAAAAAAAACCCAAAATAATGCATTATATTCAGCAGATCTGTTGGTAGGAACATAATCTACATGTAAATGTTAAGTATTTACAGTAACATCTTTAAAGGTCAATAAAAATAAAAAATTGTTTTGTGAGCAACAGAATAAAATTATCTGGCTTTTTCTTGTTGTGTTTTCTTGTGTGGTTTGTTTTGTTCTTAAACCCAACTAATTTAGCTAAAATTTATTTTCAGGACTCGGTGCCTTCCTGTGATTCTAACAGCTTTGTAATACTCAAAGACACATCAAAATCTGAATAGTTATCTAGTTAATACATAGCTTATACACGAGCTTTTCATAGCTCTACAAGAATTCTGGTCTTGCTGCCAGAGAACCTAACTGCAATTCAAGTCATCTGATATCCAAACACAGAACTCTGCAGGAGTTCTTTGTATGCCCAGACTGCTTGCATGGAACTTGGGCAAAGCATAAAATCATGCAGGTCTGAACAAATTCATCCAACCTCAAGAGAAGGCACAAGAAGAAAAAGTGGCAGATTTTAATACTGCCTATTTGCTAACACTTAAGGTGCAGCAGTTGCAGTAGTAAGTCCTGATTTTGTGCATAAATAAAAACAGGGATTTACTCCTCTGAATCAAAGAAAACAAGAGCTGTGGAAATTATCTTACTAGTAGGAAAGACCGCTATCGCAGAGCTTAAAATAACCTGAGCAAACCCTGCTAAATCACATGAGGTAAAACACTCAGTTTCTGTAAGTCAGTCAAAAGTTCTCCTCAGTGATCTTCAGTAAAAAAAGGAAACCACTGTTGCAATTTCTTGTTGAATAGCTCACACTTCAGAGAAATCACACTCACTTGGCTTTATCCAAATGATCGGCATGGCATCAAAGAGCACTTTGGGATACTGCTCAGTTAACATTCCCCTGGAGAGAGAAAGCAACAAAGTAATTGTGGCTTGAGGGGCATAGTGGGTGTTTTTTGGTTGTTTCTTGCTTGTTTTTTTCTTCTCCATTTTCCATGCATGAAAGAGTACTTAATTTGGTGTGTTATTTCAATAATATGAGAAGTATCACTTAAATTATTTAAACCAGCACTGAAAAAAGCTTTCCAGAACCACAGTAAAACATTTGGCTACTGACTTGGTCCTGTCCCAGCGAGCTCCATCTAAAAATAATCCGTGGATGTAAACACCGTCCTCTGGAGCAGTATCAGCAGTATCCTGAGGAATAACCTGCAGGAAATAAGTGTTCCAAGTCATTAAACTCTCACAGCTCTTTGCTTTTTGAGCTATTATGCCAACTGCCAATTTTCAGACCAAACCAAACCGAGAATAATATAGTAACCCTTCCTTTCAATGCTACATTTATACATATCTCTAGAGACAGCAGACTTCTCTGGATTTTTTAATTACCTTGCTTGTAGGTTAAAAAATGAGGCTTTAATCACACAGAAAAGTATACACTGGATAGGCTGTTTTCTTGAGTGGAGTTCTGGGTTCAGTGATAGAATTACTTTTAATCGCTTTGAGAATACTTCTTCTACAGAGGTTATTTAGCCTGCCAGTCTTACCAAATATATGTCTTCAGACTGCAGTCAGTTGAAAAATAAAACTTCCAGTTAGGCTTTATTTACTACATCTCACCACAACATGAGGACTCAGATTAATAAAATATTAATTTATAGTTTATCCATACCTCAAATTCATATCCTAGAAGGTCAATAGGGATCCTGTGCTTCCTGGCATAGTTTTGCATGGCTCCAGTTAGGAAAGCTTGAGTAAAATAGAATCCTGATAGCCAAAAAACAGCAGGCTTCCCTAACTCATACCAATCCTGGAGAGAAGAAAGCAATACACTGAATAATTAGAAAGAAAGGAATCCCATACTCTTTGACTATTTTCTACATAACTGTACTCAGAAAATCTAAACAAAGCCTATCACTCCTTTCCCAATAAAGACAAATTATATGGAAACCAGATTGAACAACTGGAAGCACTGCCACTTGTACATTACCTGTAAAAACTTCAGCCTTGCTAGCAAGTCAACAATATAGCTCCCTAATGGTTTTAGACTTGGGTATGAATGCTGTGCCCACTTCTCAGGAACTTTTCCAACAAGGAGACTGCCAGACAGAGCCTCCAGGTCAGCGTCCATAACAACCAGTCCTTTAATGGCTTTCTTCAAGTTAATTAGAGTAATGCGAATAGTTCGGATTAAACTAGAATTTAAAAAAAAAAAAAACAATTTTCACACATTCTGCATGATTTGTTAAACATGACTATGTCATTGGAAAAAAAGTAAAAGAAGTGGATTATGGAGGCATCTGTACAACTTTTGTAGCTTTTTAAATCTATATATCTATATAGATACCTGCAACAATAAGCCATGTCTGTAAAGTCATGGATTTGTGCATTAGTGCAGATTTACTTAAGACTAGGAACAGTAACAAATTCTTTTGTTATCTCTGATATTGTTTAGTAAAAGGATAAATTTGGAACTCGAAATGTATCCACTATATACTAGATGAAGGAAAAAGGTTTAGATTGCAAAAGAAGAGGTGGGTAGGGTGTGCAATAAGGATAACTTGGAGACTTAAGGCCAGAGAGCATCTGGGAAAAAATTAAGCAGGAGACACAAAGAGACAAATAAAAAAGAAGGAGGACAGAGAGAAACCAGAAAGAAGGAATGGAGAGGCAGGTGAAGATAAAAAAGAAAATTAGGAAACAAAGTCAAAAAAGAGACTGAGGACCCAAGGAGCAAAATAAATGTGATTCTAGGTTTCTAGTCTGAGAAGAAGAATTGTGAAAATTAGGCATAGGGAAAAAAGCATTGGTAAAAGGGGAAAAGAAATTCAAACAGAAGCACATGAGAAAATTAAGAACCAAACAAAAATACCTCCATTACTGAAAACATTTCATAAACTATAACTGTGCATGTAGAGTTTCTAATTCCTTTACGCTACAGGTCAGAAACATATGGAAAATAAATAAAATGAAAGTAAAGATGGTGAAAGGGAAAGTGAAGTTAAAAAAATATATATATTGTTTGCATTCTCTTTTCCTAGTACTTCCTCATACTGCCTTCTTTTCTCTTTCAGTTAATTTTGCCACTTCATTTTTCCTGACATCTATCCTACACTCTGACTCTTCACAAGGAGCAAGGATGGACTGCAGATTATCACTGTAGGCAATTAGAAGGGAACAAAAAAAATATGTCACACACCACAGGGCTTACAGAATATGATTTGCAAGAAATATTTTTCTGCAAATAGAATGAATTCTGATAAATTTAATAAAATAGAACATTCTTACTTGTTAAATCTTTCCATTTCTTGCACCAGCACAGTGTTCATACTTTCTTCATATTTCACAGGATATTTAATTAGGCAACTTTCAATGTCAAAATCCTTTGGAAGCTGTAAATGACAACACATTTGGAAATAATTTCATATATCATTATGATTTTACATTAAAGGTATGAAAATGCAAACATTTTCAGAGTAATAGAAACCACTAAACTTTCTGATTATTATCTTAGCAATACAGGATTCAGTAGTTGAATCTAAATAAAAATTTGGGGGATTTTAATGTTCATTTTTTAAAAACACACCTAGAATTTTTAATATAATGAAAAATTATGAATATGTTTCTATTTATTAATTTTAAAATTGTTCATATGAATGAATCAACTGTTCTTTCAAGTCCTCTCTGCTCTGTTTTCTCTCTCCTGTCTTCTGCCTAGTTAATGAAATTTCTTTCAACTAAAATAAATCTGTGGTCTGTTACAGCCACACAAGTTCTTACTATCACATTGCACTAAATTCCTTTCAGAATGCTTTTCTTTCAGCACAAAATCTACTTTACACTGAAGATTCTAGTTAAGGATTTTCTGCTTTGTAAAAAGATAAACACAAGTCATTTGTATAATACAATACCTTGCTGAGAATATCATCTGCAATTGCATAAAGAGTGCTGTCACCACCGCCAGAAGTTCCCTGAGTGCCTCCTCCTTGTGTTAAAAGCAGAGATTCAAAGAGGGTCTTAGTTTGCTGAAGATCTTTTGCAATATCCACATTTTCATGCAAGCCAAATACCTCTGGGTGCTGAGTAAAGGGAAGATTCTAGGACAAAATAAAAAAAATGTCAGGGTGACATAAAGCAGGAGGAATCTGATCCAAGGTCTCTCTAAGAAGTCGAGTGAGACACTACCATTGACTTCAACTGCAGGTGAGTGAGGACCTTAGTGGCAGGTATTTGCAGACAGAATTACTGGTGATGGAGCTACCACCTCTCATACAGGTCATTTCCAAGAAATCCTCAATTATCTATGCTCCATATCCTCCTATCTACTTACTGATTCCCTCTCCAAAACATTTGAGATCATGGCAAGGATCATACAAGGATGCCAGGCAAGAACCTGAGCACACAATTAATTGTGCTGCAAAACCACCTCTTTAAGCCTTTAAGGATTGCTTTCTTAGCACATCATTGTAACAGCACAAAATCTTGTTGCTACTCTTTACCTTAATAAACTCAATGTACTCCTCATATGTGCCTTTGGGTGGAGCATAGTAGTTGCCACTGGGAGAAAAAGTGTAACGAGGATTTTCAATTATATCTGGGTTATAGAAGTCATCCAGCATTGTCAGCAGCAAACGTCTGTCCCAGTCATCTGTCACTCGGCCTCCATAGTTACACTCACCAGTCAGGTAAGAGACAGCTTCAAAAGGAACATGGCTATACTCATTGATGAATAACTGAAACAGAAACAGAGACTTGCAGTATCTGCTAAACAACAGTGTGACCTAACAGACTAAAAGGCTGGAAGCTACAGCATGTGTAAGCTGCAGCTTATGGAGTTTACTTCCTAGATGCTGGAAATCCAAATTCTGAAATCTTATTTCCAGGTAAAATTATTGTTTAAAATCAAGACGAGTTAAAAGCTTCTTAGGAATATCAAAATTACTTAGTCATCCAAGTCATTCTTGAATTATTTACAAGTGGATGGTTTATCCAGTTCAAATTTTGTAGATGGACACACTTCTGCACCAGAAATAAACATGTGTTTCACTTAATTTATCTTTTAATCTTCCTCCAAGCTTATTCATTAACTTCTTGGTAGCTTTTTCAAATCTTCAGCCTCAACTTCTGTAATTCAGTTTTAATTCTCCTGACTTTTCCACTGAGTGCCTAAAAAAGGTTCAAGGTCAAGTAGTGTTCACCATCTCATCTTAGGGAAGGAGGACAGTCTGAGGTTCTGTTAACTACCAGTATACATGTAAAAAAAATTTCCTCCTACTAACCACCCTAATAGGTGACTTTCATTGACATGTGCTACTTAAAGAACAGTGAGCTCTTGTACAGGACAAATTTAACTTTTATAATACTCACATATATTCATTATATTCCATATGTCGGTAGAGATCTAAACCTTTCATGTAATTTTTAATTTTGAAAATATTTATAAGATTGACATTCCTTGCCTTTACAGCTGAAGTCCTGAATATCTGTGAACATTTGAGGTAACTTCTGTGGATTGCCCCTTGTGACCCCCCAGCTGTGCTTTGCAAGATCAGAGTTTAGGAGGTAATCAGTGATTTTACCTGCAGCTGTCTGATACTGATTCTCAAGTCAGATTCATTAAATCCATAGGGTATATTCCAACCAAGGGGCCCAAACTTCCTTCTCTCCTGAACAAGAGCATGGAAGAAACAAACTCCAAAGAGTAGTTTCTCCCATATCTTTGAGAAAAGCAAAAGAAAAATGTATTATTAACTAGTCTATAAGCTCATGGTAGTGTGCAACCTGTGTAGTGAGCACCCTTGGATTACCACTCTCCACCCAGATATAAATCCAGGTCACCACTTAAGTGCCTTGTGATTTTTGCCTTGGGAACAAGTGCACACAAATGCAAGCACATTTAGCCAGCTCCCCAGGTACCATGATATTCTTTAATGTATAGGGCAACTAACTACATAAGAATTCCAATAGCATCAGATATTTATTTTTAAGGTTCATTAGATAAACAAAAAAAACAAATGCATTTTCAAAGCAAGTCCTTAGGTGCAGTCACACCTATGTGTATTGATAACTCATATCTCTGATCCCACTGTTTTTCACTTCCTTCACAGGTAATGATTAGCTAAGTTGTTCACCAGGTACCACTAAGATATATGGGCACTGCAGTACTTGGTCACTGGTAGCAAGAAAAGGTCTCCTCAGTGCTTATCACCTCAATAATGACAGACATGCCTTTCTAATCAATGCTCAGAGTTCATGCACATTGTGTACTATGTCTGTGTAGCATGTGATTCAATAAAGCCTAAGAAACCATTTAAAATATTGCTACATGACATTACCTGGCAGAGGAAATTCTTAACTAATTATCTTTATCACTGCAAAACCTAAATTCACAACCACAGTAAAAATTTTAGCTTGTAATTATTCACTGGACAGAATTCAATATATCTGTGGATAAAAACAACCCCAAAGCCCAAAAACTTCTCAAGAGCACATTACCAGCTCCTTTCCAGGGCATCCAGCAAAGAATTCAGGATCAGAAATAGGATCAGAAAGAAATGATTGAAGTAGGTTTAACCGGAGACCGGTGGGAGGTTCATTTGTCATCTTCACGCCATTCTGCAGAATGGTTACTGGAAACTAGAAATAAAAACCAGCAAAACTGCATTCAGAAAGCATGGAATAGATTCTATATTAACAATGTACTATTATTCTGTGGTTTTTACATATACAACTATCTGAAAAAAATTACATTTTAAAGGTCAACACCTTATAAAAAATTTTCCAAGGCATCACGGAAGTAAGACTGCTGTAAATAACAAACCTGTATTTTAAAATGTTTCCTCGGTATTCAACACTTCGCAGATAAAATACAAGACTAAATTTTTGAATTTATGTAAGAGCAAAATAACCTTCTTAATCTTATATGCTGACAGATTGGAGCTCCATTGGGTAGTACACAAAATATTGCACATCACAGTACCAAAATACTAGAAAGGAAGCTTGATATTATCATATTTATAATTATTTTTTAAACGTCCTTTCTTGGTTAAATTATCTCTTCAAAGCCTCATTGCATTTCAGAGAAGTTTTGTATTATCAGTTCATTCAGGCATACAAAAATGCCCCAAAAATCCCATCAACTTTCCCTTTCCCTAAACAGAGATTATGGGGCCATGCATATACCTTTGGTGAAGGGTAACTTGTAAGCCAAAGTCTGAATTCTGGGTGACATTTTTCACTGTTAAGCTCCTCACATATTTTCTCCAGCATTGGCATCCAGGAGACAGCTAAATGACAATTTTGTAAACAAACCCATGTTCCTTCTTCCATTCCTGTTTGAATCATTTTTGTAGCTATTGGTCCTTGTCCTTGTCCTAATGAGATGGACTGGAACTTATCTCCTACCATCTCTCTGTCATTTGCCAATTTCAGAAGGCCTTGAAGAGAAAGCATAAGATTTTAGCACTCATATAGTGAAAGGAAATTATGTCAGAACAAAATTTTAAAACTTCTGTTACTATTTTGTTTACATGTACATACAAATTCCCATTTTGAAGGGGCACAGAATTCTACCAGTCTGACATAATGCACTCAAATCTACTTGCAGGAAGTGCAAAATAAACCTCATTGCATATTGAAGGGGAATTTGAGGTCTCTATTTTCTCTTTCTGCATATACTTACTAGACATGGGATCTGCTCCTGGAGATAGCACAAATATTAAAGGGACTGTAGCAGCTGAATCTAAGTAACTTTTTCCTAGATCAAAAGGTGGTGGCTCTACAAATTTCTTCCCCAGTTTTTCAGTAACAAATGTTGTTATAGCTGGACCAATCTGGTAAAAAATAGCAAATATAAACCATTAACATAAACATAACTGCAGATCTGACAATGTCTTTTATGCCAAATTCCCAAGCCTGCAGACACTTCTCTGATTCGCAGAGATTTGAGACCAGTCTTGCTGAGTGATCCAGAAGCAAACGTTTCACCTCTTGTTGAAACCTCCCTCCTAATTTTTCCCTTACAAGAAGAATAATAATGTTTTTAGAAAATAAAGAATAACATACCTCTTATAAATAATATTAATATTACGACAACCTTGATTCAGGCTTTTCCTAATGTGGAGGACAAGCACATTCTCCCTTAGGAAATATTAATGTAATTATTTTTAATTAATTCAAGGGAGCAATTGCAATATGCCTTAAATTCTAACATTGATAGTTCCTAAAGAAAATGCAATACAATTTGTTAAGTGCACCAAAGGCAGAATTTGTTGGAAGTACATCTTGGTCGTTTGAGTCAACACATTTTATCCCTTTTTGCCTTAAAAATCATTTGCATGAAAGCACACGGTATTAGATAATCTGGGTATTTTTTTCATTCTAATATGTCCTGTTCTCAAGTATATTGGGTGCACCAGGAAACAGCCTAGCCATAAAAAATACCTCAAGAGAGCTAGAACAATGAGAATCCTCCAAAAGATTCATTAAATCACATTAGAAAGAAAGATTTCAGTTGATGCTTGAGGTGTTTGTATTGGTCACTTGAAAAATAAGAACAGCATTTAACTTTCTTAATTAATATCATGAAGAACAGATTAATTACTGGAACAGGCAGGGCAAACTGTGCTACAAGGCATGGGATAGTCTACAAACACTCCATAATAGATTATTTTACCTTGTCTGGTCTTAAGCACCGAAGAATTATAATTTTCTGTAATTCAGTTAATGTATTATTGAACTCTTCTGGTAATGGGAAGTTGTGAGGCTCCTTGCTATCGTACATTTTTTGCCATTCACTTATATTTTCAGAGACATGATTCCTAGAGGAAAAAAACACACAAGTCCTGGAGTCTTTTTTTAATGTTTACCAAAGGCAAATTACATTGTATTGTCACTTAAGACACTTCATAGCTACATCAGAAAATAATCCCACAGTTGAGCTTCTCCATGCTGAACGGTGAAAAATCTCTTTTTCCATCATGCTGCTGAGGAGAGACTCCACCTGAAAGGTTCCCAGTTGACAATAAGTTCTGTCTGTTCCTCCAGCCAGCACTGCTTGGACCTTCATAGGTCCGGGTGAATTTTCTGCCTCCACTATTTCAGGAAAACACCACACTTTAACTGAAGAAAATTACCAGGAAATTCAGCTAGGGAAAAAAAATTCATTTTCCTTCACACAACATGCAGAGTACGTCCTTGGCAATGGGACAGCTCTCAGATTATTTAAAGGCAGGATCATCATCCATGTTGCTACTAAAACTCCAAAGGGGCTGAATCACAAAACATCCTCAAAGAACTTCTAAGAGAGCAGTGTTACTGCACTCAGATCCAAATGCTCCAAATACTTCCACTCAGTCAGCGAATTTATGGAAGTCTTGTCCATGCTGTTTCCAGAATTCAGTGTTAAATTCTATTTAAACCCAGGGTGAAATTGTACTGCGTTCAGGAGAATAGAGTTTACCACTTCCCCAAAAGTGCAGTGGAATTCTGCTACATCTACCATCTCTGGCTTTCACTGAACCCTTAAAACACTATTTCTCTACCATGAAGACATTTCAGAAGAAAAGTTTCTTTAGGCAAGGCCTCAAATAATTTAGAAAAAATAGTTTTATTAAATAATATTATAATTAGTGATCTGACTGATTGGAGTAAGTAAAGCAAACATGATAATGAAAAAAAGGGGCTGGTTTCATCCCATTTGCATTCTGGCACTGATTTGGAAACCATTTCTTTCAGCATGTTACATATGTATTGGTCAAAACCAATTTGGGCCAATTCACAACAGTATTTCACCATACCTCAGTCTTTCCATAGCTGGGAATTCACTTGCACGGCATAATTCATCCCAGCTCTTATCTGATAGCCAAGATGGATCTGGATTCTTGTGCTCATTCTTGAGACCCACTCCTCCAGTGAGTAAGAACATAAACTCTTGATGTTCTATTTCATTATTAGCCCTATATATAAAAAAATCAGTAACTGAGATACAATTTTACATAATATAAGTAGTTTTAAATTAATTACACTTCCCTGCCCTTTAGGAATGCTTCTACTTCACTAAGAGCTGAGATCAGATCTCAGTATTCTGTATTATTATAAAACTGCATGGTAAAAATGTCTGGTTAAGACTAAAGTAGGGGTTTCAAGAGGTAAATCTTAGAATCAATGAATTATTTAGGTTGGAAAAGACCTTTAAGATCAAATCCAACCACTAACCCAGCACTGCCAAGCTATCACTAACCCATGTCCCTCAGTGCCACATCTACACAACTTTTAAATGCCTCCAGGGATGGTGATTCCACCACTGCCCTGAGCAACCTGTTCCAGTGCTTGACAATGCTTTTGGTGAAGAACTTAGTCCTAATACCTGCTTTTTTTTTTTTTAGGTGCAATTATTCCTGATTTTTAAAGGCTTTGCAGAAAATAATGTGTTCTACAATTACAGTACAAACTGGCCCAGGAAGAACATCCATGTACAGATGAGTACACACTGCAATTAATTAAGTATGCACATTATGGTTGTGCAATTTTGAACGTATTGTTCCCTTCATAATGTATGCACACAAAATTAGGAAGAGAAAACAAAAAAGCTGGTGGAAAGGAGAAGATTGCATCTGAGATCTCGTGTTATGCAAAAGGGTAACAGAGAAGAGAAAAAATGAAAAACAAAGAGAAAAACCTAGAAGTTGTTGGCATTACACATTACTGCCTAAATACTCTTTCTAAAATGTTTTCTTAAATAACAGCAATTGTTTTTGACAAAAGGATGCTATGTAACACTACCCAGATCCTTTAAAGATAGATTTATCATTGACAAAACCATTGACAAATGGGCACACATTTTTTTTGCCATAATGTGTCCTGTAGTAGTGGTACATGCACTCACATACTCTTCCATTTGTTAATATTACAGATCTTCGAAAGCCCAAAGTATTCACGACCTTACTCCAAAGGCATTATTATCAATGTGCACGAGAACTTTCCATCTCATCAGCACCTGCTTCCACGATAAAATCATTAGTTTCTGTTAGTAAGAGACTTCACAAAAACGAGCTTACATGAGCAGGTTACAGCACAACAAAAATGAGAAGAGCAGCTTGTCTGTTTCAAACAGTGAACGACAGACTTGGCAGTACAGATTGTAGGTGAAGTGGTCATTTAGATACTGAAGTCGCTTCTTCAAAATTTTGGATTTATTACTAAAAAGAAAAGAAGTGATAAACTGAGACTTCAAATGGAATAACATATGCAATCTGTTAAGAAATCTCATCTATTTAGGATTGCGGAGGATTTATATTAGATCCACAGGCTCCACAAGGGACTTAGGCGCCAGTTTCTCCAAAATTTCAAGTATACTACCTGTCTTTTTAAAAGACTGTAGCACTTTAGAAGTAAGTCCCAAGCAAAATAATAAGCTAAAATCTATTTGGCACAGTTAAGTGGTGGCACACAGTCTTCAAAATGGAGCCTATTTCAGAACCTGACTTCACACTAAGTCACATTCTTAAAAATAGTTAAATATAGCACATCCTTACAGTTCATCATGTGTTTTGACAGTAACTAAAAAGAGCAATTAATTCATTAATTAATCCTATTTTCCTTCAAAAGCCTGCATTTAAGGAGGTAAATTGTTTCCAAATAGAGAAAACTATTCATAAGAAGAGAATGAAACCCCCTTATTTTCTGCAGGCAGACCCTCTTTACCTGTCATGAATGGAGCTGATGTAGAGGTTGACAAACCAGCTGAGGGAGTACTGGTACATGGGGTCGATGTTGGCCAGGTCTGCGATGCTGAAGAACAGCACGGCCGAGTGCTGTGCCACGGGCCGGTACGCCTCCCGCGACTCCGCGATCTTCAGCTCCGTCTTCTCTGCAATCTACGCACCGATGGCAGGGGAGAAACAACAGCTTCTAATAGTCTCAATACTCTTCACATTCTACAAAAATATTACTACTCAATAACATTACCAAAATAGTTCCATACAGCACTGTAACACCAGAGTAACGCAACTGTTCTGCTCCTGAAGGCTCCATGCCAGTAGGTAAAATGAGCACTTGGCCCTACCCCAGTGCTGCCTGATCTATTTTCCTGCACTACAGATACACATACTTTAAAACACTTTAAAGACTGAATAAACTACCAGGGAAGATTCTAGAACAGATCCAACTTTATTTCTCTTCCCATTTCGCAAGTACAGAATTTGTTCCTTGTGATATGCATCCAAATCAGAGACCCTTTGCTGGCTGCAAATTTTAACATTTAATTTCTCAGTATTATTGAGGGAAGCACACATACACACTCCTTACCTGCTGTTTTCTTGTGATCTCATTAGCCATGACTTTGGCAGAATCCAAGACCTGGATGGCAGTCTCATCTTCCAGAATATCACCTTCAGATGACTCTAAAGTTTCTAAAATTTTCTTCTCAATTTCTTGTAGATTCTTTTTATTGGCTGCGGACTGAACAATGAGAACATTTCTTTCCTCTTCTAAATCTGGTCTAATGAAGAAAAACACAACAACCAAAATCAGTCAATGCTCATCTTGCACTGGCTGCAAAAGAAGCCCATGAAAATTACTCCCTCTTCCTACAGGAAGTTATTTGCGAATATTCTTTTCAGTTTAAGCAGGTTTTTGCTGTTTAACATCATTTATACTGGTGAGTACAGATTTCTTTGCATGACTTCTATTAAGTATTTGGAAATGATGGTCTATTATTTAACATCTTAGCATTTTGCAAATGGCAGTGCATCCTACTTTTCTGTTATTGCATCCCTGCTGCCTGAAGAAAACCCACCATGTGATACGCAGAGCCAGTTTACTGCTGGAAACACTTCTGATAGCAAACAGTTTACCCCAATTACACAGACACGTCTGTCCAACCCAGATACTATTTCTTTGTGCCTCTGTGAGGGCTCAGATATGATCCATAATCAGTTTCAGAGGTACTTTGCATTTATTTCATACAAAATTTAAATGAAATCCTCATAGTTCTGCACCTTTGTCTGGCAGTTCAGTCACACTGAAAAAATAACAGTAATGATTAAAACTTCAAATAATATTTACATAATTTTCTAACATTCAAGGAATATTTCAGGAGAAAACTGCCATGAAAAAACAATGATTTCACATCTGCTATTTTAATTAACTTGTGGACACTTACCCCTAACACTTCCCTAATAAACTTTTTAAATAATAAATTTTTAATTTAAAGCTGTTAGTGAGCAACACTTACACCACGTAACATCTGTTTTTCTATACAATAAATTAACTTCTCATTTCCTTAGAATTATGCCATAAACACCTTTAATGGCTGTTTACCATAAAGAGAGACTTACCTCTCTTCTGCTACAACAATACCTAGCAGCTGGTCTTCAAGTCCCTCTGGTGTTATCATAAAATTGAGTAATAAAACCTTTGTAGCAAGTTCAGGCATGTAGTGTGGATTTCTTAGTTTTGTGGTAATAAAAAACTTGAAATCATTAGAATACTCAATAATGCTGTCACCAAGCCTGATACACTCCACACCTCCTAAAGTCAAGAAGAGAAACATTATGAATACTTATCTACTCCAATTATTCATAGAAAAAAATACTTCTGTCATTAAATAAAAGCAAACTTCTCATCAATGACAAATTTCCTGAAAAGTAAAAATGAGTAAATATATCTGATAGTCTGAAAAATTCTCAGACTTCAATGGGGCCACTTATCACTCTTAGCAGATGAAATCAAGTCAATCCAATTACTACTGTACTTCCAATTTGCATATACAAAAACTAGAGATGGCAACAGAGAGCTGTGGAATTATTCCCAAATATTCTATTCTTACAGACTACACTTTCCTTGAATTACTTGTCTGAAAGAGGAAACCACGAAGAAAAAAAAAGTGTTTGAGCTTTACTTTCCTTTTGTTTTTAATTCTGAACATGAAAACCAATAAAGATGAACTAGGTAAAAAGGAAGGGAGAACATATTTTTCTTTATGTGCACTTTTCTGTTATCTAACAGCAGGAAAAGTTGAAAACCAAATTCATAGCTACTTGCTAAGTACAGGGCAAACTATGCCTTAAGCAAAATGCCTTGACAGCTTTTCTTGATTGGTGCAAAATTCAGCAAGTATTATTATTAGACTAAAGCATATGAAAATGAACAAGCAAAACAATTTCACTGACAATGTTTCCTTCACAGAACTTCTTTAGTCTCCTATAGCAATTTCATGAAGGTTTTCACATAAAACCATTATCATGACAGGCAAGAATAACACTTATTAAAAATTAAAACTTCAGGCTGTTGTGCAATTACCCTTCTCTTACCAGAGGCAGAATTAAGGCAAAAAGAGAGCAATATGAAAAACATCAGGTGGTGCCAGAGACTAAAAACGGAGCATTAATGTCCTCTCCTTCAGGGTTCTAAATTAATTCTGCTCTACCTTGTTTAAATGTCTGTTTAAGCAGCAACGGTTCAAGAGATGGGTCTAGTTCTTCTCCAACGTTTTCTAGCAGCAGTGGAGTCCCAAACTGAATGCAGTTCTCCACAGTTCTCATATAATCTGTGTCGCTGATCTTGATAACATTCAGACGGTTGTCCTTCTCAAAATTCTTGATCCATTTATTTGCTTGACCTTGAGGATCAATCATTAATGGCCTAGAAAATAAAGGACAGTTTTCTCAGTGCTTGCAGGCATTTTTCATAAATTCTAATGAAATATTGTTCTACCTTCCCCCTGGAATATAAAGATTCCACTCCTTTTCCAATTTTATTTCTCTACAGAAGCTACATTGTTTCCAGATTTTTTTAAGAGGAAACTTGTTAGGATTTGAAAGTTAGACCTTTTTGTCACCTACCAACGTCTTGAATTGTCAACAATGACCCCATTGTCTACAGAAAATACGTCAGTTGGCAAACCAGCAATATTCCAGGCTCTTATTTTTATTGGGTCACCAAGATTCTTGCTCAAAGAGAAATTCTCAGAACAAGGGATTTCTTTCTCCTGAAAAAGAGGGGCAAAAACCCCAAAAAATAAACGTTTTTCTTTTTTCTGTGTTTCTCTATATCTTTATTAAATACCACTTCAATCCAAAAATGACAATGTGCATTTTAAGAGACTGAAATAGGTCATGTATAAGTAAAAGTCCTGGGGAAAATAAAACCATAATTTAAATCATTAACTACATTTCCCCACTAAATACTTACTCTGTCTTCAAATTTTTCCAGTTTTTGGTACATTCATAATGTGGGAGGTTTGTTACATAAAGTTATGACTTAAGAAATTCATACACAGTTGGAAATATTTAGTTATATCTTCCATTAACTCAGTACAGCTATCCAGTGCTGATTTGTCACTGTTTAATGCATTTTTAAGTGATTCCAAATCACTTGGTTTATGAATTATGGCATTCATATAAGTATGTTGGAAGTGTCCCTTTGCAAACCACACAATCAACCATCTAATAAACATACAAATATTTGATGGTGTAAGTTACAGAATGTTTTATATTACACATAACTGCATTTTAAATTTAATTCTTTAATTTAAAGGCAAAATACAGAAAACAATGAGATTTTACTTCAGTAACAATCAAGCCTTACAAAATCAGTGATGGTCTATAGTTTCTGAAATGCTATTGTGGAGTAAAGTATAAGTGTGGAGTAAATCCACTGATTTAATTAAATTCAAATCTACAAAATATTGGATCAGCAGAATTGATCCCATTGGTTTACCCATGAGGTTTACTAGGCTAATATAAAATAAATTACAAGGGAGTTTTGAAGCCTTTTGCAGCAGTATCAAAAACCCAAAACATTTATTTAACTCTAAGATAACTTTCTAACCTCGCACAGTTTGCTCCAATCTTTGGTACATTCTTGTCGAAATCCAGCAGTAAAAGCTCCCAGATATGCTATTACACCAGCTGATATCAGAATATCTCCTGTCAGATTATCATATTCCTCTTGAAGATCATTTGCAGCTTGATTCCATCTATGACAAGCAGAAAAAAGTCATGCTGAAACCTCCACATTTATGATACTGATGTTAAAAATCAACTTGTCTTTGTTCATCTTAGGTAAGAATAGGTGAAAAATATGAAAACCTCATTCATGTATTCTATTCTCATTTTGAAGACATTTCCTCTCCAATTCTCCCAATGTTGCTGCCCGTATTTTTATGCTACAAACAATTAGGAATATTTCAAGGTGCCAGACATTCTTTAGTGTTACAGTCCTCAGACAGAAATACAGCATTAAAGGCTTAGAGAACAGAATTTCAAGTTCTATTTCTCCAGTGTTTGTTTTATCTGACATTTGAACTTTAACCTGACCTTGTTTTCTCTCCACCAAGGCCTCCAATCAACTTCTCTGCTCGTTCCAGTTTTTTAGCACACATATCAACCTGGAATTCTAAACGAGCCTTTTCTTCTGTCTTTTCAGCGAAGGTTTGTTCCAAAGCAGCCAAACGGCCTTCAACTTCTGCAAGTTCTCCTCTCTTCTCATTCAACAGTTCCATTGTCAGTGCCAAGGACTCCTCTGCCACTTTTAAACGTTCCTTTTTGGGTTCAATCTCCTATTCAATTACAACCAATACACAAATGCTTCAGCACATTTCTATAACTGTATTATTAAGTACAATGCTTAGGGTGAATACACGGAGCAAAGGAAGATTCCAATGCACCGAGGGGCAAGGATCAAAACCACACCTTTGATACCCTGTGAAAGACTTCCATTCCCTTAATCCATTTGCATAAACCTTCTGCTGCTGAGGAAGCTTTAGCCACCACTTGTGGATCAAACTCTGGATTAGTCAGGTACTCAGTCCGAATCTTCTGCATGACAGCTTCCTGGGTAACAAAAGCATTATAGCCCATCAGATCTCATAGCAGACACTTCAAAATTGAACAGATCCATTGCCATTTCTCTACACAATGAAATAAGAAAGAACTACTGCCTATTAATTGTTGTAGAAATCACTGCTCATTTGATTTGTTTTGATCTTCCTATCATGTTTCATAGTCTTTCCTGTTTTAATTCTAATCCTATCCTTACCCTTTCTAATGACGCATTTGCTGTATCTTCCATGTGGCAGTCCCCTAAGTGCTAAGAGCATTACAGTCACATAGAAGCCTTAATTTATACTGCCCTTTATGTAAAACACACCAATTCCATTATTTGCTATCTTTTTCTCAATACACAACTTTGGGGGTCACTATAAAAATGCTTTTCTCCTAACGTAATACAAAATTGCTTGCGCCTACATTTGGGGATCAGTTTTATAAAGGGCAAAGCATATTCTATAAAGGACAAAGCACATTCAATTTCCAATAAATTCAGCAAAGGGCAAGAATCACACTCTTGGATAGCAAGACCCTTGGGAGAAAAGATCATATTTGAAAAGTTATATAGCTAGTACATTTCTCCATTTATTGTATATCTGCCAGTATAATTAACAAAATATTACCCATTTTGTCATCATTCATTCATTCATTTAATCAAAAATAATACAATTAGAAAAAGATGTTAAGAAAGGCAGCAATGGGCAGTCAATTATAAAAAGAAGTTAATAATGCTGAATGGTTGATCTAGTAAAACTAGCAAAACAAAAAGGCATAGGAAGGCTGGACATGGAGCAAACGTCCTTTGGTTCCACCAAAAAACCCCAATCAACTCCCAAAACAGAATATGTGAAATGAGGCTAAAAGGACACAGGCTCAGAAGAAACTGATTGATTTGGACAAATGATGTCTCCAATGGAGTATTTTCTCTTTTTTTTCCCCCTGCAACAAAGTGTCTACATGGTAAAAATTACTGAAAAAGCCTTACTGGAATGGGTTTCTCGGAACAGGCTTTCAACTCCTTTAAGAAATTCATGTTGCCAAGCATTTTCTGGCTTACACCCCAATAATCCAAAATCTACAAAACATAGAAGAAATAGGTTTTCAGGCTTTAAAACAAATACACATACAAAAAATTACAAACCTCATTTAATTAAAACTCATGAATATTTAATACTGATAACCTGGTATCTCCTTGAGATGCCAATAAAGCAGAAATTCTGTCAGATCAAACATTTCCTTCCTATCATACTTTAAGCCAAAAAGTAAACAGTGTCTCAGGGAAGTTATGTATTATCTGTTCTCAAAAAATGTGTAAAGCAAATTAAATCTGGCACATTACAAAATTTGGAAAATAAGGAATTCTGAAAGTTTTCAGTAAAATCCTGGGTAGAGGCTATAAGTACTTGCCTACTTTAATGGACCTTGGGTTCTCTTGTTTATTGGATAAGTGTTGAAAAGAACATGAATTACATTTTTATTTCAGACTATTGTCTGCCATTTTACCTTGCCTCCTGATCCTGAAGGATCTGCAATTCTTTCAGGTTTTTTTTCTCTTATGACACAGACAGCAGCCATGACAAGTTTGACACCAGATGGAGGATTTTTCATTGTTTTGACAACTGCTATATCAGAAGGCTAAAATAAAAAATATATTAAGTATTATGTCTTTCTGAGCACTCAGTAAATGAACTGACAGAAAGGGGAATTATAACACCATTACCAATGAACATAAGTGGTAATAGAGGACTTTTCGAAGGGATAATACAATGTTAGCATCATGATTAAAAATATCCATCAATATCCTCTATGCAGAGGAAATAAAAATTAAATAAATGCTAATAAAATGTAAACTAATGATTAAATAAAATTATGCTTTAAAAATTCCAGGTCAGAATATTTTTGATACACTTTTGTGTTATCTAAGATATCTCTTACTCTTCTAAATTCCTACTTCATTTTAGAGATTTACATAACACTTAAATGCTGAAATTTAGATCAGCTTGCCTTCAAAGTGTCAAGAGCACCAATTGCAGCCTCCATGACAGGTATTGCCTCTGCCAGGTCACTCTCACATTCATTTTTCAGTGCCTGAGCTTCATCAGCTTTTGCTGTAGCAATTTCTTCATCCACTTTTACAATTTTTCTTTTTTCTTCTACTTCTGCAGATTCTACTTCTATAATCTAAAGAAAAACCATGAGTGGGCTTTATTTATATCGTGCCATGAATGATCAAATAAATGGAAATTATCTACTATAGAACTTATGGAATACTGTAAAATATAAAGAGAACATTGAAGTTTTTAATATGTTAACATAATTTCAATTTATGTTAAGGGAATAATTTCTTAGCATATTGAAACATCATCATGGAGTTTTAACAGTAGATAAACTGCATAATATCAGATTACACTCATTAAAAGCTATTTAAAATATGTTTGAAGTTCAGGAGACAAGAAGCTCCTCATGTTTGTGCATCACACTGTAACTAAAATGGATGAGCTTTTAAAGGGAGTTTTAGCTTCATAGTCTGTAACACTGAAATTTATTTTCTTTTCAGGGATAAGCCAAGCCTTTATCCAACTTCCTTTGCAGTTCTAGGGAAGTGACATTGAGTTTTCTTAGAGGTAGAAGAGATATCACTGTATCTGTAAAAACACTTGGAAATCAGAAACAAGTGCATAACATGTCAATTAAATCATGGTTTTTTTGGTGATGCAACAGTCACATACTAGATAAGTATGTGTATATTTTCATATACTGGAATTTTCAAAACATCCAAGATTTTTGATCCTAAATCCCACTAAATTCCCATGAAATTAGCTGGGTTTAGCATCCTTTTTTATACCAATCATATAATCCCTGTGCATGCAAAGACAGACTGTGCAAAACTGTTCTTGTTTGTTTTGTCACATCTAGTCATACAGAAAAACTATTTGAGGTTTTCACAATGTTTGTGAATCAACTTGGGAAACCTGATTCAATCACTATTAGCATGAAAGTTCCTCTAACATCCTTCAGCATGGAGCTTAGGCAACAACTGTATAGCCAGAGAATGTATTTTATATAAAGAATGAAATTTTATTTCTGTTTATTTTTTATTTATGGTTATAAACATAAATAACCAGTTTCAGAATACTGGAAACCTCTGTAAACAAGGAGTGAGCTCCAGAACCTCAATTCAGCTCTTACTTTCTGAAAGTCACACATCAATGAAATAAGACACATGCTTACATTAAAAGCCACAAAGATGTATTTGTATAACTCTACCTTCATCATGCTTGCATTTTCCACTTTAGCCTCTTCCAGTTTGGGCTGCAGCTCAATTAATTCTACTTTCATCCTACCAACCTATGCATATACAAAAGAATCAGGGGAGATGCAGAAGGGTCAAGCACAATTTCCAGCAATTTCTTTAAGACCAAGATTTTACCTAATGACTAATTTATTGATAGAAGGATGTAATATTCAGTTTCAAATCAAAACATTTCCAAGACTTATTTTTATCTCCTACATACAATGTCTAATTTTAAGAACTATGATCACTTACAGTCACCAGTTAACCACCAAGGAAATAACAGCTCTGTTCATATACTACTGAACAATAAATGCTTAGAGACGTATGGCTTTAGCACAAGTTCTGTGATTGTCAGAAAGAAAAGGCAAAATACATTTGTTAGTTTTACTGTTGAAGATTGAGCTAAACAAAATCTGAAGTAGCACTTTTGACTGACTTCTCCAGAAAAAGACCTGCATTTGACAAACATTTTCTATTTTCAGTTCCACATTTGTCCTAACTCACCTGTGACTCAGCAAAAGCTAGTTTATCTAGCCCATTCACATATTTCTTCTTGGCTTTCATTACACTGTCTCGTTTCTCAGTAAGAAGTCTCTGAAATGCAGCAATAAGCTCAAGGTAAGAAGTAGGAGTAACATAATTATGGCGTCCCAGACTTTGTAAAAACCTATTTAAAAAAGTAAAAAAAGAAAGAGTAACTTAAAATTTTGATTTATTTTTTTAGTTTATCATTAGCAAAGTTATCTAACTGTTTGATAGGAATTAACAATTTCAACGATTTTATATAATTTTTATGAAGGCAAATAGTTGTGTTAACTTTTAATATATAAATGAGTAGCATTGAAACTCAGTCACCTAATACTTCATGATTGTTTGCAAAAGCCATAGACTGACCTTTCAGAGAGTGACAAAACTGAAGTATGGAAGTATTTACAGATGGGCACAACTCCCTGACGCTCAGTGTCTGTGAGCTGAAGTGTTTCTAGGAACTTACTAGCAACACGTTCAAGGGCATCTTCAGGCCACGGCTGAGGGAGAAGTGAGGGGGAAAGAATTTGTAAAATTCAACTGTTAGCAGTCTTCAAATGTTAAAATCAGTTTTTACCATTCAAACCACCAGAATGAGACACACTAGTCCCAGCTGTGTCTCAAGAAGAATGAACTGATAAAAGGGTTGGTTAGCAAGGCAGCAAGGCAACCACCTGTGTAATCTTTTCTGGCAAGTCCTGGTTGATCTTCTAGCTCAAATCTACACATTAACATTCCATCCAAACAGTTCTGTGTCTATTCATCTTTTGGCAGAAAAATTAATTGACATCAGCACTAGGCCAATTGACATCAGCACTGTGCTTTATTGAGAGCAATACTGCTTACATCAATACCACTTCTCCAAGTTTTATTCTGCTATAAAAGATCTACTGCTAAATAACAGGATTTGTATTTGCTAGTCGTTCCTACAATGGATGACCTCCTTAACAGGCAGCCACAATTAAGATCATTTTACTGACACAATGAAATGGTTTCTCTAGCCCTTTAAAACATACACATTATGTAATAAAATTACAAATTTCCATCATCAAACTAAGACTATTCATACTTCAGAAATGTGTAGCGACAAAATTTAATTTTATTTAGATGTAGAAATGTTGAGATCACACATCAAAGAGCTCCCAAAATATTACAGAAAAGGCTATGCAATTTTAAAATTTTGAAAAACAAGGAGTACTTCTACAAGGAAGATAAAAGAAAATCTAATGGCACTTAGAAATACAGAGTGTTAGAGAACTGCAGCAGATTTCTGAGGAAATAATATAAATATTTTCCCATACCTGGAACCAATCAATAGTACAGCAGTTGATGAGTGATGGAAACTGTCTCAGACGATTGCGGAAAGCATCTCCAATTGGGCTGAATGCCACCACAATATGGAGATTTTCTTTGCAGAAATTCACAAAAAGTGCATACAAGGCCAAGGGACTGAGTTCTTCACCTTTATCACCAGCCTGAGCTGCTGCACGAACACCCTTAGGAAAAATACATAGCATAAAACATGTTATATAAATTCTCATTAAGCACATCTGAAGCCCTATAGCAATCCTATTGATGGTAGCATCACCAGGAAACTAAATTTTTTAGTGGAAATGAAACAGGCAAAATAAAGTACAAAACCAGAACAAGCAGTAAATACTGTCTGAGAACAGGATTGCACTATTTATCTGTGACCCTGAGAACTCATTCCAGAAATTATCATCTGCTGCTCTGAGCAACTGAGAGTAGATCATAACAATAGAGTAAAAGAAGAATTCTTTGAAGGGAGCAGATTTAAATGAGTAAAAACACACTTTGCTCCAGCTGGCACAATGTGGATTGCTACCAAGCTCCACGATACTGAATATGTTCACACAAACTATAAAATTGGAAAAGAGCCATATTATTTTAATATTGTCACTATATACCTGGCAAGAATTAAATAGTAATACAAAAGGATCACAAGAATTATTATCTAACTTCTTTGAAAGATACATGAATCTGGGTATCAACATGCTGTATAACTTAAGTGCAAGAAACACCAGTAGCAATCTCTATCAAGTGATACAGATACTGCAATAAAGAACATTTGTGTGTGTACTAAGAACCACTTTTAAAGTCAACTAGAAGCATACCTAGTTAATTTAGTAAAAACATCACAGAGATAGGAAGACAGCACAGCATACAGTTCCAAATATTATTTGCTAACATTAAGTTTCCAACTTGATGTATACAAAGATTGATGCCCCTTCCTCCCAAATTGTGACTGATACTGTGAAAATCCAAGTCTGATTTTAGTTAATTTTGTTTTTCATTTGCCCGAGTAGATTGCATCCTTACTTCTGAGCCTAAATTCATGGAGCACCTTTGCCCACCTTGTCTCTGAATGGAAGTGTCAGGACTATTAAAATCTAACAACGCCCTAGTGCCCCAGAGAGTAGGAGTCTATTGAGAAAGGTAGGCCATGTGTTCCAATAAAAATGTCACATCTTTGCACTTCACTCATCAATGAAAACATTATGATGCACAATCTTGTCCTACAAAATACACTACAAAAATAACTACGGCCACGGGGCACTCGTGAACAACGCAAGCTCTCTACATGCACAACTTAATGTGTTTGTGAACAGAGTGCTAGGTCAGAATTAAAGTTGGTAGTTGGCATAAACTACTCCATAAGTTTACTACGTTAATTTATCTAAGGTCTCAAAAAGAAGTCACAGAATTAAGTGCAAATGTCCAAAAGCCACATTTCACGCTGAACTGACTACGTAGATTAAAAGGAACGTGAAATTAAAGAGAGTTTCTAATGATACCTCTAAAATGTCTTGTTTTTCATCTGCTGCAAAAAGATTGGGAACCTCTCCTGTGTTGAGGACACTGTCAACATCTTCTAAAAAGCTTTCTTCTTTAATTTGTGTGTCTGTGATTAGAAATACAGTTTTCAAGCCTTTAACACCTGCATTCCTCAGAAGTCTCTGAAAATATAAGACAGTTAAAATTGCACGTTCCAAAACACCCTTCCTCAAAATTAAGTCAAAATGTAGACAGGTTATTAACACTCACTTTCAGATCTTCTCTCCACTCATTTGTACCGTAGGTCTTAGAAATCTCTGGTTGAAAAACAGACATTCTTGCCATGAAGGCTGCCAGGCGAGTCAGGGACTGCCGCCCGCTTCCTCCCATTCCAACCAGCAGAGCATTCCCCCCTGACTGCTTCAGAATGCGGCTTAATCGGGACAAATGCTCCAACATGTACCTGCAGCGGGAGCGCGCTGATTACCAGAGGAGCAGAAATACATGGATATGCATGCACCTATAAATCTGTGAAACAAATCAAGGAGTAGCATCTCCAAAACAAATTCTGAATGCAGGTGGGGTGGGGTAGAAAGGAAGAGGAAGAAAGAGAGTGGGCATAAACCACAAAATAAAGTAAAACGTACAATTCTTCTATTATACAAATATCAGTATTCAGCTAAATTACTACAAATTGCTAGGAAGAACATGCAGAGGTAAGAACAGGAGCACTATAAGGATAAATGTGTTAAAGGGAAAGAAAAACATTAATTCTCTACTTCAAAATAACAGCAGTATTACCAATTCTAACTTTCTTGAAGAATAGCAATTTCAGTATCTTTTTAAAGTAGCCCCTGGGGAAACATGATTTATATCAACAAACACTCCCCTTTCTCTCTACCTCTGACAGTGTTTTATAACTTATATATTATAAGTGGAATTGACATTGGAACATCCTCAGGAGCAGGATGTTTCTGCATGCTACTGAGAGTCCTTGTCAAAACTCAGGTATGATTTATCTCAGAATATGAAGCAAGGCCTACAGGAGATCACCTGCTTAAGCACAGGGCATGGGATAATTTAAGCAAGCTACTAAAAGTAGTCTCAAAAAAACTTTCAAGCATTTCAAGAAACATAAATCCTTTTTTATTTTTACTGGTTAGAAAAATAAAAGAAACAAATTCAGATGTTATCCATGAGATTGAACTCTAAGGCTACAGTCAAACATGCTCTCCTGGCTGCTGTTCACTGAGGTCACTGGAATATTGCTTCTACAACCAGGAAGTGGCCTCTGATCAGAGGCTGCCAGCTCTTCAAACTGAGAGCCTAGGTGTATGTACAGGCACTTGGAAATCCAGCTTGGCAAAATGGCCTAGACTAAAATAAGCTGGTATTAGAACTGTTTAAAGGAACCCTAATCACCTTCACAAACTATCTACATGTCAAGTCACCCTGGCAAATATGAAGAGGTGGTAATCTCTAGCAACAGGGAGGAGGAAGGAGTTTGACCTCCTAATCTCTCTCAGTTGTAGTTCTGCATGATCACAAGTTAAAGTAACAGCAAGAGCCTGCAGAGTCTAAATTCACAGGATTAGCAGCAGCACTAGCTAGGTGCATGGCTGCGCTGCATAACAACAGAGCAGACAGACAACTCTGATTGTGAACATCTCCCTCTTGGGATGCTTGTCCTTGGGGAATGAAAGTCCAGTGACACCCATCTTCACTGGTGACAGAGGCCTAGGAGAAGTACAGCACCTACCTGAGTCAGTGCAAAATGCTTCCATAACAATTAAGGAAAATATTTAAAGCCCCTTGGGAGAAAAGCTTCTCATTATTTACTTTCAGACAGAAAAAGAAGAAGCATAAAGGAAAAATCAGTTTACTTCCATTCAGAAAGGTGTAACACCACAAACACTTTTAAGGATGCATAAAGGGGAGGAGATATACCAAAAACCACAGTCCACAAAATTGAATATACTGAATTATCAACTACTGCTTAAAGCTCTTAATAAAACAGATCATAAACACCTGAAAACAACAAGGTTCATTCTTGTTTTCTGGGTTTGATTATATTCATCCAGACACTGCTCCACAACATCACTGAACTCCTCAATGCTTGGAACCTCAATGTAAAGTCTTTCATCTCCCTCAAGTTCTGGAACCATGTAGTCACCAAAACACAAACTTCTCATGTTTTCTTCTGTTACCTATGGCAGATATTCAACAAATTATGAAATCAAGTTTAATATTTAATTAATGTATTCCTCATTAGAATTTTAGAAAACAAAGGAGAATTTAGACAAATACCCCAGACACAAGAATAAGCACTCCAAAATATTTTGACTCACAGACAACAACCCCCTCAAAATTATGTTTCTTGCATTGAACTATACACTTATTCTTAATTTGTTCTTGGAAAACAATTGGCTCAAATAGCCACTAACAGTCTTGTAATCATGACCTTCAGATTACACCAAATTCATACAGATGTATATTACCAAATGGACAATTAAGACAACAAAGTTATTTCTTCTATACGTGAAAGAAATTACAATGGACATAAAAAACAAACAAACAAAAAAGGAAAACAAGACATAAAATATAAAAACTATACAGCATTTTGAATACTAAAATTTAATAACAATCACAGATTGCAGATGTACAAATTTCTTTTAAGGAAAAGTAGTAAGTTTACTCACATTTTAAATGTAGTATTTTTTGAAAAGAATTCTTATGTACAACATAACATGTTAAACCCTCCCAAACAATTTTCATTTCTACATTTTTTTCTCATGAAGATATTTTGCCCAATTAAACTCAAACTTTCATGTGCATTTGAATCAAAATTTCACCTATGATTAACTTTTGTGTCCTAAATTTGCAATAAAAGCAATTATTTTGCAACAGGTTAAACATGATACTCACAGGTGATTTTCCTTCCTTCAGGTGTGCAAAAACTTTATCGAATGCTTCTTTGAAATGTTCTTTCACAATATCTTTCACTAGATTGAACAACCAGGTTCTGTCATCATCTTCCACCAGACGGTCATAGAAGACACGAAACACCTCATGTACAAACAGCCGAATCAGCACATGTTTGTTTTCAACTGCACTTTTCTTAATGAGCAGACAGCCATGGATCACCCGTGAAAAGTCACGCAGGTTGAAGGTATAATGAGATTTGGCTGGTGTGGGCAAAAGATTTTTGATGGCTTTCTTATACACCTTCAGATAACAACAACAGAGAACAGCAAAATCAAAAAAGTAACACTGACTGTATTATTATCATAATTCGTAAATGCCTTCTCAAATGTTATTTCTCAAAAAAAACCCCATTTCACACTACATTATTGTTGAGGCAAAGGAATTTCAGTGAAGAAATTGAAGGAAATTTCCAGAAAGGTATATGGCTCTTACCTCTAAAGTGGCAGTGACAATTTGATTTCCAATTGTGGAGAAGTCAGAAGGAAAGTCATTAATCCTTAGGTAAAGAGCTACTACAGTAGAGAAGATGCGGATCATTGTTTCATCACTGAAAGAGTTGATGGTGCAAATGTTGAAGTGTCGCAGGAACCGAGGGGTGACAGGATTCCTCCCACCCCCTGGAGGCCCCATAGCAGCCACTAACTGGATGTCAACAAGGGTGATTTTAGAGGTGTCCTTAAAATCATACCTTCAAAATAAAATGCCATATGACACTTAAATACTGATATAACACATTTGTTACACCTTAGATGCATCTCTATGACAGACCACTCTCTGCATGCATAAAAATGTATTTTAAAATATATAAAAACAGAGTAGGCATTATGTAATATAATATGCATTTCTATATATTTTATCTTTTTAAAAACAAAAAACCCTTCTCCCCAAAAAACCAAAAAAACCACCCAAAAAAAACCAACTAGTCCTTTAAATGTGTACCAGTTAATCTCAACATATCATTTTCTGTCCCGAAATATTATTTGCTTAAACTGCATTCCATAAAACCTGATATGAAATTTTGAGTATTAAAACTGTAATGTGTCAAGATATATTAACTCTACTCAAGAGCAACAGATATTTGAGCAGTGCCTGGAATCACAAGAGTAGCTGTATTTGAGAAGTGCCTGGAATCGTAGAATGACCCAGACTCAGGAAAACACCTGTTCCAATCTTCCAATATAAGCAAAGCCAAAAACCACAAAAGCAGGGAAGACTTTCAAATTATTTTATTTCATGCCTATTATCAGATCTGATTTCACTGTGAATTTTAAAAAAACATTTTGAGATCTTGTTAAAAAAAATGTAGTGACTAATAGAAACATGGATAATAGGGGAAACCAACGTAAGAAAAAATCAGAAGTTTTATATAACTGCATATATATAGATATGTACAGAAAACTGCCAACTCACTCTAAGGAGAAAGAAAAAGAACAAGAAACTGCACTGGAAAAAAAAATTAAAATAATCAAGGTGTAAATGAATCATTTTATTTAATGTATACTAACTCTGCTGATGTTCAGCAACAGAACATTCTAAAACACTCAAGATGAATTTCATCATGAATTTCCTAAACTGAGAAGTCCTTAGAGAGTAATATACAAGTAGCTTCAACTTGAAATAATGTATTTTTATATAAACTAAATCTACCTTGACATTTACAAACCACTTAAAAAAGTTTTGAAAATAAAATTCAAGGGAATAAATAAGTGTAACAGCAAACACAGCAACAAAAAATTTTCAGTTGTATTTCAAATAATTACCAAAATCCATGGTCAAAGAACTGTCTTAGAAGTTCTATAGGAGGCTGTGCCCCATACTTCTCCAAAGCTGGCATATTCATATCATCTACAAAAATAACGCACTTTTTTCCCATTGGAGGGCCAAAAACTCCTTTGCGCCTCTTGTCCAGCCTGGCCATAATAATGTTCTGCAATGCAAACAGGATCATTGAGAACACAGATTACATATTCATGTCCACAATCTCCTTGAGACCAAAATTATCTGTTCTACTAACCTGAGTCTGATTGGCACTGGTTCGAGCTGAAAAATTAATGAAGAAGGGGAAGTAGCGCTCCTTTTCCAAGTTGTTCATTAACTTGTCCTTGACATACACAGATTTCCCAGTTCCTGTTGGTCCCACTAGAAGCAGTGGTCTTCCCAAAGACAGAAATAAAGCACACAGACTGCACAAACCTATCATTGTAAACTAAAAGCAGCTAGAAGTCAAAGGTTTTACTAACTTGCCCTTCTTCTACCTCTAAAAACATTACTTGCCTAAAGAAGAAACTAAAGTGTTCTAAAGCATTCATTAAACCCTCTCATAATTTTAGTTTGCTTCCACCATCAAGAAAATGGGAGGAGAAATAAACATTTTTCATTCCCTCATTCTACTCGTGTTGGAGTATATGAACACACAAGGGAGGTAAATTTCTTCTGATAGGTCTTTCATTAATTCAAACTTCATAAAACTTTCAGCCTTGGAACCTGAGGCTAGTTTTTATTTCATTCCCTTACATGATCTGACCATGGCTAATATAACTGGTTTTGATAGGATTAATCAAAGAAAAAAATCCTAAAATATGTATTTAATTGCCAAAATAGAAAGAGGGTGCAACGATTTTTGGGCTGTCCTAAGAGCATCATCAGACTGCAAATACTAAAGTTAGACTGTAATAAGGTTTCACAAAAAAACCAAAATTAGACTTCTGGCCAAATTCTTTGGTTTGTAGTAAATGTCTGCTTTAAAAGGCCAAATAAACTAATAGTTTGATAAAAACAATGAACTCAAAGGAAATAATAAGAGATATTTCTACCTGTGATCAAATTTCACTTCAGAAATTTGTAGTGAAGCAACTTACTTTCCATGGGTAATGAACAGGTCTAGCAAATAGGTATAGCGAACTGTATCCATAGTTGGGACTATAAGATCTTGAATCTTCACATTTTTATCACTGTAACTAATTTGTTCAATAAATTCATTCCAGTGAGCCCAACCTACTTTGCCCTTGAGCTAGGAAGAAACACAGATGTAGAACAGATTGGTGTTATACATATGAAGGGTTTTCTCTACTACTTCACTTTTGAAAAATTAAAGTAATGGATTTTAAAAATTAATGAATATTTGGTGTTTCAGAAGTTCACACATTTAGTTTGCTTTACCTCACTAATAAAGAATTAAAGTACATACCTAAACTTAGACTCCTTCCTTTTCTAAATAACTTTGTTCAGTGAACACAAATAAAAAACCACACACAGAGAAAACCACAACCAAAAAAAAAAAAAAAAGAAAGGAGTCTAATAGGCAGTCTAAACAAAAATTGTAACAGAAACTACCTACGGGCTTAATATTCTGCTTTCCTTCTGAACAGTCCACATTATTGCTTCTAAACAAAAGCAGATTTGAATCTGCCAACTGAACTTGGGTTACAGAAGAAATGTACAGTAGCAGTATTACAAATATAACTGAAATGTACATCTTAGTATTTTAGTAAAAAACTGGTCAGTACACTGGTATTTGAAAAAGAAATGAAAAATGTATTGTGGGATTTAATCCACCCAACACCTCAACATCCAACAGGCTTCACGAAGTTAAAATACCCACGTGGCTGCATTTTCTGTCTATTAGGACTGTAAGAATCTATTTAGCAGAGGCAGAAGCCAATCCTACCTGATACACGTAGTCATAGACCAAGCCTTTCTCTTCTAAGGGACACTCCCATGTTCCCAAATTCTCTGGTACAGGACTTGTTTCAGATTTTCCAGACAAAGTTTCCCTCAAGAAATTATCAAAAATTGTCCTGCTGTCACCATCACAAGTTCCACCAATGGACCAGATTGTGGCAAAGGCAAAACAACCCTGCAAAGGCAAAAAAATTAGTAACTGTCTCCTAAGCTGACACATTACATGAACCTTGTACAGTCCAATTAACAAACATAATTCTAAAAAGTATTGTTAAGCAGAGAGATGTTAGCAAATTCCCTTGAATACCCCTGGCCTAAGGAGGTTTAGAAATCTGACTGTTGACAGGGCACACAAATAATCTTACTCAATCTTACTCTCTCTCAGAAAGAGAAAGAGAGAGAGAACAAAAATGAAGGCCACTGACTGCAGCAGTATGCCACATGACAAAGCCTGAGAAGAGTTCTAATGACAAACGAGGATCTAGGAATTTTGTAATTTAATTTTAAATAACTACTTTCACATTCTGTTTTCTTCAGTTTTTCATAAGAATAATCTTATAAGGTCAGACAGAGGATCCAACAAATATAACTGTCAGAAAACCCTCTTACAGAGAAGTTTTTGCTCAAGCAAACAAGCCAATCAGTGTTGCATGAATATTTATTTCTTTTAACAGAAAGAAGACCCTTTGCTTTAGCTACCTCCTTGGTTACTTAAAAAGCACATTTAATAAAAACACTATCCCATTTAATTGGAAAAAGAGTACCATTTTTAATCATATTTGTCACTTGTGAGACTTCCATCTCATCTGGGTACCTCCAAGTATGGGGAGA
Source organism: Promerops cafer (assembly GCA_013398275.1). Taxonomy (NCBI): domain Eukaryota; kingdom Metazoa; phylum Chordata; class Aves; order Passeriformes; family Nectariniidae; genus Promerops; species Promerops cafer. Next base: position 71,026 of record VZSE01002590.1, on the reverse strand, counting down.
GAGAGCAAGAAAGTAGTAAAATTGTTTCACGTCTCTTATTCACAAATTCAAGTTATTTGGATTAGTAAAATTGTTTTGAAAACCAACATATAGAGAAAAAAAATATACATTTTGCTCCATGTTAAAAAACCAACCATAATCCAGGAACGGATGCTTTTGTTGGTGGGCTCTTCTTGCACAGCTGGACAAATCAACATTTCAAAAATCCGTGTGAGAGCTACTACAACATTGATATCACTTGTGGGTACCAGTTCCTAAGAGATTCAAAAGGTTGGATGTCATACTTTACGTGTTCATTAATTTATCTTTTGTAGATAAAATATGAAAACAATTAGATCACTTGCTAATTCTGAACACACACTATAAGGCAAGGTTTACACTGACTTTTACTCAAAAGATCATTTGCCCTCCTCAATCATTGAAATGCCAAGACCTTTAGCTTGTTAACCATGTTCATGGTTACCATGTGAACACTACAGTTAAGCATCCTAAACCAAAACAAAACCCACAGAAGTAACAATAGCAAAACATGAGCAAAATTCTAAGCACTGTCACACTGAGCTTGCAAGGAACTATACATTTCCCCTAAAACTTAAAAAAGTACTTCCTTATTCAACATGACATCTTTAAAGAAAAGAAATGCACAAAATTCTCTTGGGAAGACTTTTTAATCAGTGTTTTAAATACTTACTTTGCTTTTGAAAATAAGAAGATGAAAACTATGATCAAGTTTCAAGCTTTAGCTGACATTCTCATTTTAACTCTTCAGACTGGCAAGAGCCACATATTCATTCTAACTGTGCTTGTCATGAGAGAACAGTCACCTTCTACCAAAGGTAACAATGGAAATGGCCACTAACTACTGCAGGAAAAAATGACAAAAAGTACCTTGCACTGTTTCTGACGGACTCTTAATGCTGGTGGTATCAACCAATCAAAAAGTCCCTGCAGAAGATCTTGATGTTCCTCTGAATTCAGAGGTTCAGGCAGGGTACTCAGCCAAGAGGTAACAAGTGGCCTCCAGCCCAGCTGAGAAGGCTCCAAATAAATCATGCCACAACGACTGACCGTAGCAGGCTAAGGAAAAATGGTAAACTCATTTCACTGTGCATTTACTAGACTGAATTTTGTTTTATATTTTCATTAAATACAAAACTTACTGATGCCTGAGAAAGATCCATCGTTTCAAAAATAAGAGTCATCTGAGGGGACATTTGGATGACTTCCCCACTCATCAAACAAAGCTTAAAAGATAAAAAATAATATGCAAGATTAGAAAAAACAATTAGTAATAAATTACACTTCCTAACACAGTGGAGTTTTATAAGAAAATTGGCAAAACCAAGTAAAATCAAAGGTAAAGTCAACTACATAAAATGTTTAACCACTTGTAGCAATAGATTCTTATCAAGTTTTAGCTAAATTCTTCACTTAAACCATAGTACTCCATAGTAACCTGCCAGTAGGTTCATTACAATCAATCTTGTATATGACAGGATAAAGAAAAGACAGCAAGAAGAAAGGACACAAGATATCTGCAACTATTGTTGCTAATACTGAAGCATTCCAGCTGGAGATGCACTACCCTTTCGTACAAAAGTAAGAGTCCAGTTTGAGTATTTTGACACATTATCATACAGAACTTAAAAGTTCAAATGTTGTCTCTAATTTTCATATTTGCTTTGGGATTCCTAGGGCCTATTTACAAAAGTGGTGTTAAAATTTTGACTTCAGAAGCCATTACTTTGAAAATGCAACCCTTTGTGCCCTGGGATTGTCTTGAAATTTAAGTGTCTAAGTTTGTGCAGTCTTAGAAATAATGGGGTTTATAATATATAATTAATTGTAATTTCTGACATTAAAATTTCAATAATTTATGTTAGAAAATTACATAATTAATTTTAATTTCTGACATTAAAATTTCAATAATTTGTTAGAAAATTATGGCAATAAGGAAATACTACATAATTCATGTCTTTCAGCAATGAGTTGATATTGTGATTATGATTCCAATACAAACAAAACAAACAAAAAAAACTCCAATCAAGAATCACTAAAAAAAATAAAGCTCACAACTTGTCACCAACGCCATCTTGCACTTGCTCTTTTCAAAAGTCAGGCACTGCAGTTTGTATTTGTGGTTTTGTATGTAGAAGAATATTTTCAAAATGTCACATCATTTTCTTCAGGCATTTTTTCCACTGACTGATACCTTTTTGTTGTCATCCAGAACCGTGTTCATGCTCTCTATCCACAGAGTATCGATGGGGCCATCGAAGATGACCCATTTGCGCTCGGGGCTCTCGGACAACGCGAATTCCCTGAAGGTTGTAGCAACAACCCCGTCTGTCCACTGACAGGGGTGGACATGGCAACGGGGAGTGAGACAAAGAACACAGAGTTCAACCTCAGCTGCCAGCCACACAAACCCTTCCCTTTGCTTTCCATTCTCCCTCACTTCTAACTGTTCTCCTCTTGTGCTGCAGAGAGCAGCACGTAACTTTGGAGTTTCACCAAGGGTCTTAAAACAACAGCAAATTTGAAAAAAACTTTTTTCACTTGAAAAAATACTGCAACAAAAAAGACCAGCAATTTAATTTACTGAAATTTAGAATCACTTCTGCCCTGTCTTGCATCTGTTTCTCTCCAGTCACCCTAATTCTCTCCAGAGTCACTATTTCACATTTACTGCCTCATATCATTCCTTCTCCAAACCTAAGTTTCACACTTGGGAACCCATGAGTTCATATATTTTTCTAGAGAGATTTTGCATTACTTTGATTATACAAGTTAAGAACAAACAGAAAAATGAATACAATTACGTGTGATATGAGTTCCTAGCATGGATGCAACTATAAGAGGACAATGATCTTCAAAACGGTATTGCTCTTTTTTTTTTTTTGCATATTTAAACCTATATAACTGCATACACGCATGGTACTGCATTTTTTTATATCCTAATTAAAAACAGGCCACAAAAGTATTAGTTAAAGTAAAATTTACAATTGTGTTCTCATCCGTATTTAAAATAATAAAATTATGAATTCAAGAGTTTACTATCCATAATAATGGAAACATAATATACAGGAAACATTATTTTTTAAACATACATTACCTCATGGGATATCAGATCAAACTGCCCAAAAAGCTGGCCCATAGTGATTGATTTTGGATTCACAGTTCTATAAATGACTTTTTCTTCTTCACCATAACCACGCTTTTTCATAAGAGACAGCGTATCTGCCAAAACATGTAGAACTTTGGTCTTCCCAGAAAATGACTCCCCCACCAGCATGAAGCTGTTAGATGGAAAAAAAATGCTGCTATTAATAAATTTGTCTTACAATTTAGACTTCCACAGATCACATGAAGGCCAACAGTATCACACATACACTTAAAGCGAATTTTCACCTAATTTTCAAAAAGTAAAGCAAGTAAATTTTCTTTGAATATAAAAACATCTTTTCCACAAACCCAGTTTAATTGCACATGCAAATCTGATTGCACAATCTTACGGAGAAGATTAATTAATGAGCTGAATATTAACCATCATATGGCTAATGTCATATTGTATATATTTCCTCCAGTTGCTATTCTGTAATAAAAGCTAGGAATAAAATGGCACAGATCTGACTACTAATATTTTAATTCAAATAAGCTTTTACAGTCCTAAGTTTTCACCATACTGATATCAGCACCTAAAATCATTATACATGTGCAAGTGCTTCTGATATCAGGGAGAGTACAATTCCTCAGACATATATCCACAAAAATTTTGGGACATGCAAAAGCAGTATCAGTAATCAGCTGTTCCAAAGCTGATTGGAACTAAGAGGAATATTATGCCAACCTTTAAAACCTTCTATAACTTCATATAAATAACTGCTACAGTATAAGTCAGAATTACAACAGATAGTGCAGTGATGAGAACCTTACCCATGTCTAACAATCATCATTTCGTATGTCTGTATCATTTTCTGCATAAAAGTTTGTACAGGTTGGACATTATGTCGAGTGCAACATTCATTGGCACATTCCAGAAAATCCTAAAATCAAAACAAATCATAATCTTATTCCTGCTACAATTTAAATTACTGTCCTGCACGACAATAGAAGAGTTTATGCTCATCAGAAAGGGTTTCAAATTAATTAATAACTGAAATAGTATTAGTCAGAATACAGCAAACTTCCTGGAGGAAAAAATTCCCACTTCTGTACTTCATGTGCTAGAACAGGATTTAACTACAATTTTTATCTTGAGGAGAAGGCATATCACCCTCAGGAAACCAGCAGTGTGCTTCAGAACCATACATGTTTTTCAAGATTGTAGTATTTACTGAAAACTTAAAAGTTAATCCAATTTGGTCATTCCAGCATACTCATCCTTTCCAACCAATCTCCTACAAAGATTGCCTCAAGTGTTGCTAAAAATAAAATACAAGCACAAACCTTTATCTCGATTATGTCCAACAATTAGGAAAGAAATCAGAAAGCCTAAAACTTGGTAAATGTGCAGGTCAATTCCCAACCTGTAATGCCCAACCCTTCTGAATATAAGGGAAATCAGATGTGGATTACATTCAGCACAAGAAAAATAATTCCCTTTGCTACAAAGTTTCATTGCAAACATTTAGCAATTTTGCTCATCTTGAAATACCTCACTGCATTAATTGCACCTGATTACAAAGCAAATCACTACAAAACAATCAACAATGATCATGACTAAGGAAAAAATTAGAGTACTTACATTGTAGTCTGCCTCAGGAAGCTTGATTCCAGGAAATAAATCACTGGTTATACCCATGAACAGAGGTATATCATGTGACAGAAATTTGGGCTCATTCACATCTTTAATTGATCTAAGAAGCTAGAAGAAACAAAAATGCATTTTACTGTTCTTATTAAGAGACAGAGCATAAGGTGTTCAGCGATTAAAATAACCTAGTATGTAACAAAGATGAATTTATTAAATGGGGCCTTTGATAAGAAGTTAAGCCCAACCATGCAATCATCAGCACAGCCCCGGAAAATGCAGCACGTATTTTATTATCTTCATTTCACAAACTAAAAAACATGGATCAGTGATGAGACAAGATGTGCTGGAACTGCCTTCAGAACTCAGAACTGCATGTATCTATGAAACTCAAACAACTATCCCCTCAGGAACTCACCAAAATATCTTCATCTTCTGTGGGAAATTTTAACTTTAGATTCCCCGCAGCCACCAGCACAGCTTTGACTGCCCGCATGCCATAGTCATAATGATACTGAGAGGAAAGCTGTTCTGAACAAAGCCTGTAGGTCATGACTATCTTCACTGACAGTGACTTAGCATTCAAAAATCCATATGAATAGAGAGAAATTTCTGCTATCAGAGCATAGTTTGGAACCATCATGGCTACCGTTCGGAAAAGAACCTGTAATACATACCCAAACAAATATCTTCAAATAATTAATTTAGGAATGGAAAGCAATTCAGAACTTTTACAGTATTCATCCCACCATAAAACAGAATTATCAGTATTTGCAGCTAATGATTCCCTAGGAAGTTAACCTAAGTGAGCTACCACCAATATCCATCTTAATGTAGAATGCAGTGCAGAAAAGACAGCGCCCACCCCAGCTCTTTTCCCTCAGCACTGTCTGAAGCATGCAATTTGCCCCTTGCACAGATCCAGTAGTAAGGAAGGAAAATGTGGTCCATGGCAGGTGAGAGAATGCACTTCCTTTCTTTCAGCAATCTGCAGCTGGTATGCTCCTCATGCTGCACTATCTCTGCTTTGAGTTAGCAAAGCCTCCTCATGGAAACAGCTCACCTAGACAAAACAATCATCACAAAGGTCACAGACACATCTATCTTATTTTACCTTCAGATTATCTGGAAGTTCAGAACGTCCTGCATAACCTGGATTCATGGTAATTGCTATAAAACAGTTGGGGTTAAGCTTCAGCTCAGTTCCTTCAAAATTAAATGTTTCTAGCTTCATCTGTATGGCTCTTTGGATGCAAAGGATCTGCTGTGCCACTACAGACAGCACTTCCAGTTCAATGCGATTGAATTCATCAAAACATGCCCAGGCACCTGATGAAGCCAAACCCTTGAAAAACTGCAAATGAAGAAAGAAACCAATAATATTGCTAACAGAGAAGATTCCAAAGAAACTAATACTATAGTGTTGGAAGTTTAATTAGATTTAAAAAATACAATTACGATAATAATGCTTAAACCTGTTTAGATCATAGATCAGTGATGTACTGAAGAACAAAGTTTTTGATTCTAAAGCAAGCTAAATCAGAAGATCCCAATCCCATGAACTCTTGTGTGTTTCATGTTTTAATTAGCAACTTAATAGGCTTTCATAAAGCACAGAAAATGAAACATGTAGAGAACAGCATATAGCATCCAAGGGCTGCAGACCACAGGTGCCACGTTTATTTGTGTCTGCAAAATAGGGACCCTAAAATTTTCATGCTAAAAATAAAATACAACATATATTTAATTTCTATTTACCTTTCCCATTGCCAGGTAATCAAGGCCATCAGAGCAATTGAAGACAACACACTGAACAGCGAGAGCTTTAGCCAAGTCTTTGGTGGTCTCCGTTTTACCTGTTCCTGCTGGACCCTCTGGGGCACCACCGAGGTTTAAATAAAAGGCTCCAATCTAAAGCACAGAATTAGTTTATGGAAATTATTTGTACTTCATTTGTATGAAATTCTTCTGAATGAAAATGATAAAATTAAATTGCACTTGATAGTTTCATACACTTATTTTACCCAACATAAAAAGTATGGTTTTACTAATTAAAAATAATCTGAAATGTACTTACAGCTGGGAAAAACAGGCAAGAGAATTTAATTTTGACCCTAACAGAGGGTTTAGTTTTATTATCATCATGACCGTGATTGGTTACTCAAACATTATTATACCCAATCTTTAAGTTCTCGTTTAGATACACCTTTCAAGTTAAATTTGTCTTTTCTCTGTCCTTTAATATACTTCTTTCCTCTTTTCTTTTTCTTTCCCACACTATCCCCCTTTGATGTATGTGCCTTCCATTGACCATCCCATATTCTCTCCTACAGTCCATTGAAGTAGGAGGAAATCTGACAGAAAACAAAAAAGTTGCAGACTTTAAACAAACAGTCCAAATCCACAGTTACAGGGCCACATCTGTATTGACTGACAGGTTCTGGGAATACTTTATTAAGACCTTGGTGGGCAAAGGACAAGACTTCTATTTGCCAGAATGCCAGGCTTCCACCTGCTGTGCTCTGATTCAAGGTTTTGTGAGCCTAAAACCAAAACAGACTACCAGCTGCATCACCCTCTCACATCAACGTACCTTGATGTTTTGACAAACACATACCAGGCATCAGCTACAGCTACACCGTGGGTGCCTAGCAAAACTTGAAATCATACTCCAGCAAAGAGACTGCAGTAACTGATAATGAGAAAAGCTGTATCTGAGATGACTTTGGTAACTTTCAGCTGTCAGGTTAGCTGAGGATAAACCAGTACAATAATAAATACCTCTGCCAAGAGGATACTAAAAGGTTGCCAAATTTGTATGAGTCTTAGGAACAGTGTGATCACAAGTGAATTCTTCTCCATTTAATTTAGCAGCCACAGAACATCAGAAAAGCATTTGACGTTCTCATAATCTATACAGTAATCAAATATTGTCTGTTTTTCCTGTGTGTTTTAAAAAAGCATAACCACAACAGAAGAACACACTAATGTTTCAGTCAGGTGGGTGGGCTGTCCAGATTTGTTGTTATGAGTGATTTTCATATTTAATATTCTGTAAAAATTACAAACCTCATTCTAGCAGAAATAGCAAAGTCTGACAATAACCATAAGCCCTAAAAGGAAGGCTGCACTAACCAGTGTAAACAGTGCTACAGCACAGTAAATAAGATTTGCAGGACCCCGGGAGGGAGCTCATACCAGGGTGCGGTAACACCTGTCTGTGAGAGGAGTGATCACCAGGCGCGGGGAGTTTCCGAGGTATTCGTAGGCGTATTTCACATTGCAGTTAATGATGCACACACGAACGTTCTCGTTCTGCCAATAATAGCGCAGCTGTGCAAGCCACTGAAAGTCTGTTTCACTCTGCACACCTGACAAACAAAGAGTTGACAGCAATCATAAAAGATGTTGTGGATAGCTGGATTTTCTATTACGGTTAAATTTAAAACAGCTTTGAAATTATTAATGTTGATGCTTGTAGCCAAATAGTCACAAACCCCTCTTAGTACTGTACTGTTTTAGGCACTAAAATCTGACTGGTTAATGATTTTTCATTAACTATGTGTTAAGAAAAATGTCTTAAAATATAATTACCACTTTCAATCATTTCCTTGATGACATCTCTAGCATGAACATCAATAGTAACCAAGGCACCCAGTGTGGTCCTTGTTTGCTTTGACAGCTTTCCTCTTACCAGCTCTACAATATCATTAAGTTGAAGCTGAAGTGTATCATAATAACCCTTTAAGCCCTAGGAGACAAAATGTATGTTTGAAACTGGTTATATCACAGTTGCAAGTGTTCCAGACTTCTTCATGTTGACTAGATATCTTAACAGAGATTGCTTACTAAGCTACTCTTTTATATTGTCATGGTTTTGCATCAACTTCTCTCTTATCCACAGTTATGCATTTATGTTGCAAAGCTACATTTTAAACTGATTGCTCTAAATAAGAATATTCAAGTACTTGAATGAAATGTATAAATCACTGTACATAAATTCACGTACGTCAAACAAACACGCTCATCATTTCTCAGATTTTATTTTAATTGTAAAAAGCTGTTTGATTAAGCAAACTGATCAGCTGAAATGAAACACTAAGAAAGATTTTTAAAAAACGATGCATTACACAGTACCTTGGGTCCACTGTGAAGAACTTCATGTACCTCACTTGTCCAGTACATTTGAGACACACACAACACTACTTGGCCAGGCCACTCCAGAACCCAGCGCTTTCTCTCAGTCTCTAGATATGCCTGAAAGAGTTACATACCTCATACAAACAGTGTCTGGGAACACATATCACAATGTAATACAGAAGCTTATAATGGAGTCCTATTAATATTCCTTGCTGAAGAATACTATTTTCCTATTTGCAATGTCCAATGTCCAAACCCCTTAGGTTTACAATTTTCTACCCAATGATTTTAACTATTCTTAGAATTATCTTTCCATTTTACAGAAATATTCATAACGTGTAAACTTCATACAAAGAAACATTTTTTTGTCTAATGATTTTCTTTTAGGAGGAAGCAAGCATATCACAAGTGTTCTATTACTTATTCATAAGAAACCTGAACTATTACATCAGGTGATATATCCTGTAAAATAGTACTGCTGTGAAACTTTTAGAAGAATTTATATCCAGTGTTATAGGAAAACTACTTGTGTCTTATTCAAACTACACTCTAACGTGTATCACTGGCCTATAAATACAAGTCATGTTAACTTGGTCCTGGCCACATAACTTCATCAACTCCTGTGTTGAGGAAGCATTTTAGAATGCCAAGAGACAGATATAAAACAAAGATAGGTGCTACAGTTCTTAAATTATCACAAACCCCATACCGTTCTTGATCTGGCAACTACATCACGTATAGTCTTCAGCATAATATCTTCTACTTGAATTAACCACTTCTCCACTGCACCTCGAGCTTCAGAAGTAGAAATGTTTGAAATCAGTTGCACACGCTCGCCTTCAGAACTACACATTCCTTTAATATCCAAATTGCGAAGGAAGTCCAGCTTAGCAATGCCTTCAAAACACTTCTTCAAGTGAGGCTGAACTCTAAGAGGATCCTTAGTCTCTGACAGGATCTCCAACATTTCATCATTGGACAAGAAAAAGAAGCTAAAAATATTAGAAAAAAAAATATAACTGCATTATCTAGCTATTTTTAAGACCGATCTTATTCACAACAAAAAAGCCCCATTCAGAATCTGTGGGTTTTAAATAACCAAAGCTCATCATACCGGGGAAAGAAAAGACGTTTTTTTTCAAGGTAAGCATTAAGCCCTTTCATGATTTTGTCAAGAAGCTCATTACAGGTCTGAAGCTTCTCTGTTAATCCTGGCAAGGAAGTAGCAGCAAGAACCTGTCACAACAAACATGTGTACACTGTCAGCTATAAATGACGTATTTCAAACAGTAGAAATTAATCAAATAAGGAACAACATAGCTGTTTCTAGAAAGCTTAGGGAACTGAAATGGTAGTTCACTGCATATATTCTGAAAACTAAGTCTCTCCCACCCCTCCTCCCCCCCAAAAAAGGCAAAAGAAGTTACTGTTTCCTGCTAGCAATGGATATTTCCCTTACCTTTGGGTCTTCGGCACAAAACTGCATAATCTCTCTCCACAGTCTATCCACAGTCTGAAACTGCCGTCCCTCTTCTGGCATCTGTTGCATAATATCCTCAGAAGAAAAGATGGGTTCCAAATACAGCCACTGTGCCTGGACTTTCAGCCATTCATCAATATTCTCCTGAATTTTAATCAAGCGGCTTTCCCATTCCTTAATAAATGTTTAAAGGATGTTAACTTGACATTGTCAAGCAAATAATGTTAGAGACAACAAATTCAGAAAAGGTAGACATTGTGGTACTCCAGCTCCCAAAGACGAAAAAAAATGTCTACCAATAAACAAAATGAAAGAAAAATATTTAGGAGTATAAGTTCTTCCACATATACAGATTGCCAAAGGAGCTCAGGAATTTTTACTTACTTGGAAATTAATTTTCCAAAATGCATTTATCACTTTAGTGCTATGAACTTTCAACAATTTAATTGTTAAGCAATAGCCAGGAGGCTACCAGTGATAAATTCTGTTTCATCTACCCACAGCAAGGGCTCTTTTAGCTGAATGGCAGCAGGGACACAATACCAGAAAAGCCAGCTCAGCTCATAGGAGAGATCCAGCAAGTCCAGCATCCTGTTCCTAAGGGCAATAGCAGATACCACTGGAGCAGGCTGACTGTAAAGTGTAAGCACATTCACTAAGCCTGCCTGAGCCTGAACATTTCCAACATAAACCAACAATGAACTAGGGAGGGTAACTGCAAAGCAATTCCCCCAGCTTCTCTCCTGTCAATAGCCATGGTGTTAGCCCCACAAAGACTACTCTAGCCCTGAAACTCAAAAGCATGTGTAAAGCGCTGCCAACATTGCTCTGAGGCCTGACTAAAAAACATTCTCCCAGCCATCAAGAAGTATCTCTGCCCTGAGGAAAACATTGCAGTTCACAATTTGAGTCCAAAACTCAAGAAATAAATACAGGTTCTTACTAGCAATAATAGAAACATTATTTCCCGTTATTAAGAAGCAAGGCTAATGGAAATAGTGATTTTACAAAATATGAAAAAAAAATGATCATGTTCTCTTGGTTGCACTTGAATCTGAATGGAAGAGAGAATTCCAAAACAGAAATAAGGTAAGTATGACTCATAGAAACTGAAAAGATTCTTGCTGAAAAATCAATGAAAGCATTTCATTAACAACTCAAACAATAAAGCTGTAATACAATCTGTATACTATTGCACTACAGTTATCCTACAAATAAAAATGGTTGAAAAAGCACTCATTGTACCCTTATTTCGCTGTCAAATGGTTTAATGAAAGGTGATCCTCTCATTGTCTGAGTTTTCATAATCTGATCATCAAGAAGAGCCTGAATATCATCCACTGAAGACAGAATATGAATACCAGTCTCACGATACACATTTGTGATGAAGGAAATTGAATCCCAGGTTTCCTTCATGGTATGCATTGCTTTCTCCAATGAAAATTCCTATTTTAAAAGAAAATAGCTTGGTCTAGTCACTGAATTGGTTTTTTCCAACTCTCTAATTCAATATGTAAGCATATGTAGCTGAATACACTATTTTGCTCTAGCAGCACAAATGAACTTCTTGTTATTATTTTTCCTCAGTATATCATTTTCTTGCACACAGAAACAGCACACTTGGGAAATACTGACAATGCCACATGAGATACAAATGCTTACACTTATTATTAACATATAATGGGCCAAAGTCTCACCAAATCTCTTCTGTTGCATAATGGCAAAGACAAATAATGCTAATAAGTCATACAAGTATTCACTAAGAGACGTTATGTCATATTTGTCACTATCAAATCTCTGTGCTTACCTTGCTTGCACCTACACTTATTGTTGTAAACTGTTCCAAGTAAGAGGATAGATTCTGCTTTAAAACTTTTCTCAGGGTAGTTCCAGCATCTGGTGTTATATCATATCCTACTATATCTGACATCTGCTGCCAGTGACGTTCTCTCATGCCAGGATTACAAAAGACAGCCACAGTGGGAATATTTTCCTAATTCAGAAAAGACATTTATAAGGTAAATATTGTCATATACATTATTTCTTAATTTTTTAATAACCTTTCATGTGCATTTAAAATTCTGCTTTTTTAAAAATCTAAATTTTCAAGACATGAAAATCTTTTCCAAAAAGTGCAGATGGCTCCATTCAGTTGTCCATTCAATTTCTAAATAATTATATCAACTACTGCAGAAGAAACACTAAAAACTATTAAGAATAGTTTTTCCGTGATGCTAAATTTTGCTTCTATAAACATAACAGAGTCTCATTTCAAAATTCCCAACTACATCCTTAAATGTTGTTCTGCATCCAAAAATTACTTTTCTCCTGTATGTATTCACTCATTACAATTCAAGAAATTATAAACAAAATTTAAAAATCCAATTTTATTAAAATGAATGGGACAGTCCAATCTGGAAATGGGGATTCAGAACAGCCTCACTCTCTCTCCATCTCTGACACTGCATCATCTACATGTACTGAGTCCTTAATTTAACATTTGTCCCTCAGTATCAGATATTAATATCTCTCGTGTCTTCTTACCTTAAATTCTTTAATCTGATCCAGAACTGAAGAACACATTGTAAGAGTTGGATTACCCCTTACAGCTTTGTGTCGCACTGGCTTTCTCTTTTCCAGTGGCGCTTTCTTCTGCTTTTGTTGGAAGAGTCTTAACAGTTTGTACATCTCTCTATAAAATTCATCAATCTCAGCCTCCATGCTTTCCCCATTTAGTTCCAAAAAGGTCCCATCCATCCATCTGAGAAAAAACATAAGGTTACAAAACAGAATAACAAATGTAGCCCACAAATTATTATAATTTTGTTTTGCAACACATGAACAGCTATTTAAATTAAAGCAAAGCTCTTCTTCCACATTATTGTTATTCTTTGCAAAATTCTAATGCCCAGCTAGAAGTGTCTCAACCACATTCTTCTGTGTATTTGTGTAATTCTCATCAGTCAGTCACATACAGAAACTAAGTAACTGCATGAATGGACAAATATTTAAGTTAAACTCTAGACAGAGATCCACAAACGACGTTTAAAAATACACTAGGTCTTGTATTTTCAAACCCCCCACACTTTCAGCCATAGCACATTATAACTTCCGAAGAATGCATGAAATTACAAACAATCTCCCTTAATTTATACAGAGAGTACAGTTTTTGTGGTAGGATCTAACCACCAAACAGCAACACAATCATTTGAACCCACCATTTTGGACAGCTGCTAGGTTAAAACTAGTTTTGGTTACATACAGACGATGAGCTCTCTAGTTGAACTTGTTCCTTTTCAGCAACACAAAATGACTCTCAATTTCTCTTCTTAATACATTTCTTTCACAGAGCTTGTTTTATTATAGGCTACACCAGCATGACCAATACAATTAGAACCCAGTCTGAGATATGCTCCTCTGCACTCAGGCACATGGTGTGATTCTTGGGGCTATCCTGTGCAACGCCAGGACTTGGACTTCATGATCCTTGTGAGTCCCTTCCAGCTTAGGAAGTCCGATGAGTCTATGATTCCATGATTATATTTTAGGAATAAAAAGAAATTAACTTTTTTTCTAGCTGAATTAAAAATAGCAAGTCTGATATGTATATTACCCTTTCATTTTGTTTGCTAATAACACATGTTAACAAGAAAACAAATCCATATTCTACACCTGACATGAACAAGATCAGGATAAGCAAACTCTCCCTCTTCTAGAATTTAGAGCTGAATTACCTTCTTTCCGTTCGCTGCCATTTCAGTATAAGATTAAAGAGTTTCTGGTATGGTTCTATGTCAGCTTTTAAGTTGTTGAGGAGTGGGAATTCACTTGGTTTCCATCCAAGCAGAGTCTCTTCTTTATTAAGAGCAGCTACTGTTTCATCAGTGTCCTGTATTGTTTTCTGTAAAGTCCTCAGGTCAGTCACATACTGAAATCAAATAATAGTATGTCTTGAGAAATAACCAAATTGTGCTCTGAACAGCTATCAAAAGAAGATATCAAAATACAAGCTTTCCCATCAAAATTTTAGAAAACAAGATGTAAAAACTTGTCTGCTTATTGATAAGTACATAAACTATGAAGAACCAAGATGAACATTAAGAAAAATAAAATTGGCTCTCATTACTGAATTTTAGGGTATTTTCAAAATGAATGTGCATTAAAACTTACTGTTCCAGGAGTTTTTATGTGCGTGGCATATCATATTGGTAACTGGGATTTATTAGCTTAGGATTTCTGTTTTGTGCTTTGAAGTGTTTTTTTTTAAAAAACCAGAATTTCTTACTATGCAATATCCTCCAATTAAAGCACAAAACATGCTCTGAAAAGTAACAAATACTGCTAGAAATTCACGGAGTTTTGGAGCCAGTGGTCTGCTCTTCACTAGCATAACAATGAGGTTTTAAGGTTTGTAGGAAAAAAATATCAAATTGCTGCCTGGGCTGGTTTTGCATTAATTGAATTATGGTGAAGAGGGAAAATAAATTATTTTTGTGAGTGCACACACTCTTTCTGAACTGCTATTATTGTTACCCATCAGCTAATTCAAGCACAACTTTATAGCAAACTTTCCTCTAAATAAAATGTTAATTGCCAATGAAAAGCAAAAATGGGAGGGGGACTGAGCTTGTTCACTGTGGCAAAAGGATAATAAATGTTTTAGTTTACATTTGTTAAACTGATTACTTTTAATTACAATTTTTTTCCACGATCCCTGTGTATTAAACACAAAACATTTCTACTGATTTTATACTATTAATCAAACCTGTTGCATGCAATCCAGTTGTGAGTATTCTTCTAATTCTGTCACAGAACTATAAAGCTTGTCTAATTCAACATGCAGGTTATCACATTTCTGTTGCACTTCTTGTTCTCTTTCAGCTTTAGACTGCTCTATCAGCTACAAAAGAATTTATTTTTTTCATGACAAAAAAGAAATGCAAAGGTGGTTGTAAGTTCTTTCAATGATTAACATACATACTACCATCTAAACATTTAGTGCAAACAGACAGAAAACTAACAATACAGATAAATTATTAACCTTGCAACAGCTGAAATTTATTTTTCCTATGTCCCACTTCAGTGTGTGCAACCTCTATATGCTAGCATGGAACCCTCATCTCAAGAATCACAGCAGTTAGGATTGCCTTAAAGGCCTCCTTCAGGAATCAGAAAACAGAAAGTAAAGCATTACAGAAAAAAAATAGATATTCTCATTTTTGGGATTCAGTATTTTACTGCCAAAAAGGACACCTACAGCTGTTTGAAAGCCAATGTTATCCCACATGTACCTGTGGCTGTAAAAGGCAGAAATTCTAGAACATAAGACCACCTTAAAGCACTGGGTCTGCACACTCAAGGGTTTGTTCTAAGGTACCAAACAAAAAAATCAATCAAGAGAGAGATCTCCTATGACAAGGACACCTACTGCTATGCAAAATTTTTGAAGGAGACAAACAGAATTTCACCAAAGGAGGAACCAATCTTTTCTTTTTGCATTAGAATAAGAACAGACTCATATCTGAGAGTATAGTATGCAAATATACAGACTCATGAAACTTGATGGGAAACTTTTCTTGTTCTCAACCTCTAGCACAATGCAAGTCACTTGACAGCCAGCTACAGGGTCCCACTGCTGAGGGATTCTCACTAAGTAGTGAGATTCACTCTGTACTACCATTTTCATTAAAAGGAGTTAAAATAAGCATCATGGACTCTCTGCGTAGAAGTAGAAAATTAATTTTACTGATTTATTTTTGGGGATTAAAATAATACTTTGCTTGCATGGGGATAACATGCAAACAAAGTATTTTACAGACATAGCAGTCTCCCAAGCTGGGTATCTTTTCAGTCAGAGGCACATAGCCTTGGATATGTGTCTTAGTATCTAAACAAAACTTACTAAAGGAGAAATCTTTATTTGTAATATTTAAAAGATACTGATTTTTTATTATCAGTAATTAAATTATTATTGAATGAGATATTAATTATATCATTATTAATGCTTTCAAAATTTTAGAAGAAATTATTAAATCTATGCTAAATTTGCTTTCTAGAGGAATCCTGTTAGAGATTTTCTCCCAAATTTGCCCTAAACCAGGACAGACTTGCTGAGGCCTTTAAGTTACAGTGATAGTTTTAAAATTTAGCCACAAAAAGCCCACTTTTGTTACAAAAATCTGGAAATATGTTATTCATGCATGTCTAAATTAGTATGGTTCATATTATATTTAGCCTGCTGAGGAAATAAAGAGCTGAAGTAAAGTGAGAAGTCTAGCAAGCCAAAATATACCATAAACTAAGAAAATGCTCTTACAATATCATGCTCTTTAAAAATGAGTTTAATCTTCTTCGGCCAAAATATAGCTGTTGAATTTAATTCAATGTCTTCAGGAGAAAATGGATAAACATCTATCAAGTAACTCATTTGCCGACAGCACTCCTACAAAGAGATTTCACAAAACTTTAGGTATGATAGATCCGTTTAAAATATAGGGCAGGACAATATTATCTACAAAGATAAAATAAAAATCTACATTTCATTAACTTCTCAGAATTCAGAGCTCCTTCAGCCAATTGAATATTAACATCAAAATGTATGTGCAACATTTTTCAAATCCCTGCCCTTATCATGAGCTTGGTTTTCTAAATATGACTCCTGTGTTATGTAAATCTATATGCAGAAATCCTAATGTTATTAAAAATATACAAAATATAATTTCTGCAGATATAAACATGTTATATTTATAGATCTATTACTATAACAGAAAATCTGATACATATTCACACACATACACACAAACTACTCCTAAAGTAACATCACCTATATTCTGCTCAAAGAGTAAACTGTTTCTCATGTGTCCAAAGTCTGTTGACTGCTTTTACACATAGAATGTTCTTTATACTTGTCTGTTACATTTTCACAAATAGATTTTCAAGCAGTCCTGAAGTAAGTCTCCAGGTAAAAAAAATAAACTGAGTGATTTATTAAAAGCTGCATTTCCTCGTGGACTTGCAGAACACACGGGAATGGGAACAAGAAGCAAAGGCATATGGCAAAGAATAAGCTGGACTTCCCACTTCTGTCTGAAGTAACACTGAGTTTATTCACACAAGCAGAAAAAAGTCTGCACTCTGGAAAGAATTCTCTATTTGTTTAGGCCAGCACGTCTAATAAAAGATCAAGAATTAAAGGATAGTCTTTTACCTTGCTCCTTTGCACCAGATCCTGAAAATCTTTGGTTTTGACTCTCTTCATGTATTCTATTATTTCTACCATTTCTTCTGTTGACTCAGGAACTTTTAATGCACATTCCTTAATGGCTTCACATTCGCTGCATATCCTATAGTTTTATTTTACATAAAATACCAACATTTAAAGATTTTCATTTACCTGGCTTCAAGCTCAGCTTTAATGCAATTAAAAATTCAAATTACTTCTTTAAGTATTCTCCCCTCACAAATTCCATTATCTATGAAACTAGAAGGGGAATATGACCAAGTCAGTCTAGACAAATACTGGTTTCTGACTTGCAATAATTGCTTTGTTTGGATTTTAGGGTATTCTTCTGAAATAAATGCTTTAGTAACCTGTTGTTACTAAAAGAACTTCAGCAAACTGTCATTAGTGTATACACAAACACTTTCCTAGTAAATATTGTCTCACTTTGGTAATGTGGAATCACTATAAAACTTGGCCATAATTGTTCATTTTAACTAAAAAATGTAGTAAGAGTTTCCTCTTGACTTAATCCATAACTGCAAATTAACCTCCTGTTTAACTAAATTGGTATCCTATAAGTTCACCCATGTAGAGGATAAAGGGGAGATGGTGGATATTATTTTTCATAGTTTTAATAAGGCTTACTGTCCTTCACAGAATCCTTCTAGAAAAGTTGTCCAGGTGTGGGATGAGTGTGTTCATGGTGTGCTGGGGGAAGCACTGGTGAAGTGCAGAGCTTAAAAGGTTGTAGCAAATGGCTGGCAACTGTTACCATCAGTGTTCCCCAGGATTCACTTCTGGGCCAGTTCTCTTCAAGGTATTTATCAATGATTTTGATGCAAGAGTTGAGTGCACCATCAGCCAGTTTGCTCATCATACAACTGTGAGGTGCTGCTGACTCCCTTGAAGGAGGGGACAGCTTGCAGAATGAAACATTTGACTATGATTAAGGGGATGGAAGGTAATGAGTTGAAATGCCAGATTCTGCACCCAGGATGGAGTAACACCCAGCACAGATACAAATGGGGAGTAATGGCTTGAGAGCAGCCCTGCTGAGGTATCTATCGGGTATTAAGAGAGTCTAACTAGCCTTTCCTTTGACAGTGCAGTAATACTGTAATTCACACTTAAAAAGCCAGAAGAGTAATAAAGTTCTTGGATCTTTGATCTTTTAGCTCCTCTATTATCCAAGTCTATACAAATATATTCTCCTACCTTTTTTTGAGACTAAAACAACAGAAAAAAATACAACAGCTGGTGCAAACTGTATTATATTGTTAGTTAGCCAAGAACCTTCAGTAAACAAAGTATGGTATATTTGCATTTCTTCTACATGTTTCTACTATGCATTTAACACATAGGTCATTTACAAGCAGAAAAATCTACTTACCTTTCATTTTCCTCTCTGTAATCTGTAAATATTTTGTCCATTAGCATTTTTGCAAAGTTGTTTGCACAATTAGCCAAACCTTGCTTTAAATCCTCACAATTCAAACAGATCATAGGAAAATAAATCACCTCTGGCAAACTCATGATTTCCTTCTTGAGGATGAAAAATTCATCTATGAACTTCAGAAAAACATTAGACTTTACACATCAGAGCTGTTGTTTAAATACTTGGCTACATGTAGACATTGAAGAAAATGAGTAATATTTTCTTCTATTTATCATAAATTTTTAGGGGAGAAATCAGCTACATTGTAGGTAGTCCACATATTTTTAGCTAAAGGCTAAGCAGCTATAATCCTCTGTTACCTTTTCATTATTGCTGTATGTATAGTAAAAATTATTTATAAAGTGTAGAATTAAAACTTACAGTAGTGTATTCATCAAAACTGGGTTGTTCTGCTACAAATCTGTTTATCCGTTCCTCTGCAGTTCCATCTACAAGCCAGCCGTAACTTTTAACTACAATTCAATTACAACGTATTTATATTACTAAAATGTATATGTCCTACAGCAAGTTACTTATTACAAAGAAGTGACACAGCTATTTACACACTCTTCTATCACTTACCATAGCCTTTAAAATGTTCCTTTGGGCCTTCTAAGTTGTCTCCAATGGCTTTTTTCAGAATGGATTTGGCCCATTGTACGATGTGAGCAGGAAGCTCAGCATCCACAGTTGCAGTGCCACCCGTTAGCCAAGCACGTATCGTTTGGACGTTCTAAAAGCAGTGCAAGTGTTGATTATTTAAATTTTTAAAAGTGGCACAAAGATATATATATATATACATACATACACACTTTAAAAGTAAGTTGCAATCTGCAGAAGACACGATCACAAAAGTATGAGACCCTAACCATGACCAAGTTCACATGCTTTATACACATGTAGAATGACTGTTCCTGAAGCAAATAGTTGAATATGAAATATGTAAAGGAAAACAAAAAATTATCAAATCTTGCATAAAATTAAGTTATATCATATATGCAAATACAGAAACCCAACCCCAAAACACTTCTCTGAAAGTACCATCACATGTGACTAGTGACCAATACTCAGTTTACATCTAAAGCCCCTAGAAAGTCTCTCTTCTCTGGAACCATAGACAGGTACCCAAGACATCAAACTTTTGATGTTGCATATATTAGAGATTTGAGTATTTTCTTTTTCTTAGAAAGAAAAGGAATATCAACTCTAATTTTCCTTGTGTTTCTTTGGAGATCTTAACTTAAATGCAAATTTATTGTAAATAATCACACATATAATTAAAGATGTTGTAATTATAATTGCAGACCCAAAGAGCAGACTAAAACAATCAATAGCAGGTGCACCAATTTTTTATAAATGAGGAATTACAAAATGACTTCAGAGCCTGGAGTGCCACTGGGCATCAAGATTCATGATGTGACCTGTAGAATGATTGTGGAAAATAAATTAAAGTTGCATTCTGATCCCATTGCCAGGGTAGTCAGACTCCTAAATCACAAGTATTTTCACATACTGAGCATCTTAACAATTACATAGTTAAATAAAGACAAAAGCCCACCTGAAGAGTCTGTCCTATACAATCTACTACAAACAGAATTGCTTCTTCTAAGTCTTGTAAGCTTGGATAAAACTCCATTCTATTTTCATCAAAA
The DNA here is from genome assembly GCA_013398275.1 of Promerops cafer. Classification (NCBI taxonomy): domain Eukaryota; kingdom Metazoa; phylum Chordata; class Aves; order Passeriformes; family Nectariniidae; genus Promerops; species Promerops cafer. The sequence continues at coordinate 50,344 of VZSE01002590.1, read as the reverse complement.
GTCAAGTCCATCTTAAATAAAGGCAGACGACTTCTGTCTTCAGGATCAAAAAGTTTCACAAAACCTTCAGTTGTTCTTTGCAGTAATTCTTTCAGCTAGGTAATAACATAGATCACCTATTAGTTGACTTAAAAAGGGCCCAACCCATTTTCCATTCATCCAGTAAGCCAGGATTTCCATTCATTTTAGTACTTCTGGCCTGATTCATGGATAACTGAAGCAGTGTAAATTTTTCTAATAACTCCGGTTGGTATTAGTCCCAACTCTTAAATTATGAATACTAATGAACAAGTAAACATTTCAGTAAAGTCCATGCATTTATTTTTGCTACAAAAGTAAGCCTATTACTGATACATGTATGTAGAAATTAAATATCTTGAAAGCATTTTCCTCTGACTATTTTTTTCAAATGACAATATTTTCATTAGACTATTGTTCCATTATTTTTTCTACAAAGCGAGTAATGTTTTAATCCCATTACATTTATCACAGGGAGGAAAGATATTTACCTGATTAGACATAAGCACAGCCACACAGTTATAAAAAGACTCAAGCTGATCCAACTTTAAACCATCCAAGGCCTCTGACTGAGAAAAGAGACCGATAACTCTTTGGTACCACGTACTCATTATCTCATCTTCTGCTTTAGAACAGCTTAGAGATGCATCAGTTTTTAAAGATTTACAGTCAACTGGTCCTTTCAATCTAGAAAAGTAAGTTACAGGCAACTTCATAAACAAAATTTAAACAAACCAAACATGGAATAAGGTAACAATACAAACTTCTGCGTTACAAACCTAGTCTTTCTCTAGCAGAAAGTACAGTGGGAATTTACACATTGCTTCAGTAGACTAAAAGGAAAGCAAAAGCCTGCCTCAAACTCTAGGATTTACAGAACAATTACCAGAAGAAATAATGAGGAAAAATATTTTGAAAATTATCTTTTTGAAAACTATGAAGATTTAAAGTTCCAAGATTACACAGAAAATACAACTGATGAAAACCAGCAAGAAGTCTGATCTTCAGGATTAGCATAGAATTCCCTACAGATGGTAATACTCCTAGAAGCTGATTTTTCAAATACTACTTTAAACAGATTTCTATGGGAATTAAGCATTAAGAGTAAGTGAATAATGGGGAGAACTTTAAGAATTAAAGGCAAAATACAAATCAAAAGGTCTGATATTACCAACAACTTGAACCAACAAAATACGTAACAGAGAGAAGAAAGTCACGTGTCATAACACAGAGTAACTTAGTACATTAAAACGGTGCATCAAACAAATTTTCTATGATAAATAATAGAACTGAACAAGCTCATGTTTGCCAGCTTCAAAAACCTGCATGGGTCAATAATTCAGCACAACAGACTTTACCTGGAACTAGAGAAATCCACTACAAGAAAATTAAAGAATGCTGTATAACCAAAATCCAGTAGAGTTTTCATTGTGGGGTGAAGAATATGTAAGGTGGAAATGATTCGGGTTTTTGCTTTGATATAACTGTTATGCCATGTACTAGAAAAATCCAGGCCTCTAAGAAAGAAAAAAAATTTAAAAACCAACCAAAACAATTAAACAAACAAAAATTAAGAGCTCAAGCACTACTTGAGTAAAGTACTCACACATAAAAGGTAGTATTCAAAAGATTATTTTCTAGCATGAATAGTTAATTAAATGCCACACACTTGTCCTCACTATGATGCAGTGAAGTCATACAGATACTCTGTCTGATAAAACATGCTTTATCCTCCATGGTATATTCAGATCACCTCCTCTTACAGAAGCCCATTCAATGTAAACTCCTAACTTCACCAACTACTATCAGGAAGCATTTATCAACAGATTTTGATAGCACACACTCTGATGCCTCAGCAAATTGTGCAATTTGGGTATTCATATTCTGTCTGCCTGAACTCCNGGGGTGGGGCAGGGGGGGCATAACAGATTCATCTTCAGTCTCAAGATTTCATCTCATAAAACCAAAGTCCCGTAAAACCTTGGCATTATATGCAATTTTAGGATGCCAAAGTACTGTACAATGCTGCTGTCTGCCAGAAAACTTCCCCATGCACACACAGTTCATTCCAGAGGCAGCTGCACTGTGACTTTAGTGTCTGGGCACTCAGAGCCAGGTTTAATTCGCAGTCAAGAGTGCTGCTCTACGTAACTGTAACAACAGTAATAAAACACAGTCAGTGCTAAAACTTTGTAAAGCATTCAGGTAAGAGGTGTTCAAATGCAAGATCCTCTACAGAGATTTAAAAATGTCCCAGTAGGAGGCTCCAAAATTAATCTTGTACCATAACTCTGTCCACACAGCTCCACAAGAAATGTCCCTCATGTAACTCAGTGTATTTTGCCAGTGGGTTATTTGCTATCTTAATCCACTCACAGAGGTAATAAAGGCAAAGGTGCCTCCTCTTCCAGCTTATCAAGTTCTTTTATGGCTGGTTTAATAAGAGCTCTTCTCACTAAAAAAAAACCACATGAATATTAGAAGAAACTTAGGCTATATTCAATAGTCACTGTACTTTCTTGAACCAAACACATACTAGGATGAAAAAGTAATTGTGTCACCCTAGTCTACAAAACATGTTCTCCCAAAGGGAACCCAAAATCAGCAGCTTCTGCTAAATTTTTATACAGATTTGGGTGCCTTAATTCCAATTCTGGCTCCTGCTCCTGAAGGTTTCCAGATGGGTTTGTGTTTAAATAACTAAATACTTATGCAGTTTCTTTGCTGAGGGGATGGTCAGTCACAGGAACAGGCTCCCCAGGGAAGTGGTCACGGCACCAATCCTGCCAGAGTGCAAGGAGCATCTGGACAGTGCTCTCAGTTGTATGGTTGAGTTTTAGATAGCCCTGCAAGGAGCAAGAAGCTGGACTCTAATCCTTATGGACCCCTTCCAACTTGATATATTCTATGATTGCAAGAATTTATGGCAACTTTGTTACATAATTACACAATTACAGTGAGATACTATAATTATGCACTGATGACATTACAAAGAAGTTAGTCCAATGTGAATTGTTTATTTTTTAATCGACATTTTTAAAAAGATCCATTCACTAAAATATTAACAAAACTGGGCTCAATTTCAGATTCCAGTTACTACAAATGTAAATAAATTACTACATGATTTCAAGGGAAAACACTTTCAAAATTACAGTTCATGACTCTTTTTAAAAGGTTTTAAAATTGAAGTGAGTTGTTATGAGTGATATCTGAAAACAGTAATTATCTTTGCAGATTTTTATTGTGAGCTTCCTCATGCAACAAAAGCACCATTGAAAAACTCATAAATGCATTTGCGAATAAACAGCTTTAAAAACCTGCTGTTCCTGAAAAAACATCATCAGCAATCAACCTTTTTGACATGAGGTCTGCAGCTGTCTTTGTCTGAACTGTACTGTCAGCTGGTTAACTTTTCACTGGTTCAAATAAAATAAGCAAGTTTTGCCATAAACTTTATGGCCAACACACATTTGATGAGGCAGGAAAAGCTAAATCAGTAGTTAATTACAAAGATCCTGCCTGGCTGAAAGAACAAACAAGAGAAGTTATTTTCAGCAGGACAATACGGAGCTTATCCTATATATACTAACATTAATATAAGTGCTGAGTAATTGGTAGTACTTACACACACATCTTTCCATGCTCTTTTCATAATCCCTTACTATCTCCTTTAAAAGGTCTTCAGTGAGCAGCTCTCTATCTCTGCCCTCCATAAGTGACTGTGGCACCATGGTGAGCATGGACCTCAGCCACTGCTGCCGGATGGGAACCACTGGATTACTCCGCACACAGTTCTTCAAAAAGAGGTAGTCTGCCTGAAAGGACAAGACTTTCAGAGGTCTAATAACTACCTATGTATGCATTTTTGTGTTAGGCTTGGCAAAAGTATCTTCTTATTCGTAATTTATTAATTTCATAACCTCTTAATTTCTTAATTTCCTTAAAGGCAGGGTATTTAATCTAATCTTTTCAGTATTCACTGACTAATACCCTAAAAGATGCTCTGTGGTTGGTAACATGGTCTCTCTGTCTTAATGACTGAATATAAAATACTGTACTTGTCAGTATGGCATTTTCCTTGGTTCTCTGCTGAAGTTTATGGCTAACAATAAAATAGTTCAAGGTTAAGGTTATTGTTCTTTGGACAAACGTTTATCTGGCAAAAAGTGTGGACAAACATCCTCCATAGGGCAAGTGGGTCTTGGCCAAAGAAATAGGTATTTCTGCTTTTGGTTGACAGGTTTGTTATAAAAATCTCTACAGTCTATAGAAGGAGCTTACGTAACAACAGCTAGGCAAAATAACAGCAGCTAGGCAAAACTAGTGTTACCTTAGGCTACTTAATGTAAATACTTCAATACTAATTTGAGTTTCAACTGGCTCTCAGAGATGAAGTCTTACTTTAAAAGCTATACACAAATTTGAAGTTTAGTGCGTGTTCTTCAAATTAAGGGAACAATGTCAAAGACTACTTTTTGTACAGGCTACGGTACAATCTATGACCTCAACTGAAAAAATCCTGAAGCCTGTTAGGTTTTTTTTCCTAAGTAATGATCTTTAACTAAGGTTAAATTAGTTATTGATAGATGCACTTTCTAAAACAGAAAAATACTTTCCCTCTACAGGACCACAAGACAAGATTCCTATTTTGCTCCTATTCCATTTTCTCCCACCAAGACTACTTTTTCTTCTTTAATAACAATAATTCTGCATAACATGCTCAACTTCTCTGAATAGGGGCCATTCACTCTTCTAAGCCAAAAAAAGCAGATGAAAGAATTTAACTCACCATTTGTTGGCTTTCATTGTCCATCTGTATAAAACAAAACAGAAAATTGTTACATATGAAGAACATACAAAAATACTGGAAATATAAAATTTAGCAAATATTATTCCTAAGGAAAGACTTTATTCTGTAGATATACAGGCATACATTTTAATTGGATTACCTGAGTATATAAACACATCTATGAATTACTTAGGAGCAAAACAAGTATCTTGAAGTAAATTCTAAGAAGGAAAATAAATGTCCCAATAACAAAAAACTAAAGAGGCAAGACTTAATAAAGAAATACTTTCTCACAGCGGAAAGCAGTTCTGTGATAGGAGATGCAGCATCTGTCTTATCTGTTTCATCCATGTTATTATAATAGACTTCAAGAGCTCGATCAATTCTAAAGAAAACCACAGCATCAGAAGTGCAGAAAAACTACAAATAATATATTAAAAATAATGCTAGCACTTTAATCGATACAACCTATTTTTTCATCATTACCAACTCCTTGATCACTACATCTCACTATAATTATACTAAACAAACAGTGTTATTTGTCACTCAAATATGTCATGTCTCTTTCACTTGAATTTCAACATGTCTTGAATCACATGAAACTCACAGTAACTGATTAATCATCTCCTGCTGCTCCTTGCCTCTGTGGTATGCCAATAGTTTCTTCTGAGATGGTGTTGTTTCAGATATGACTGGTGGAGGTAAAGCAGCAGGACGAAACAAAGTTCTCAAAGTCCGTTTATTGGAAGTTGCTTCATCTGAGTGCTCCATCTAAAACCATAACAAAACCCAAATTCTAGAATACAATCCTGTCCAGAAAGGAGTTTAACACATGCATCTATTAAATTGAATGTACATAAGGCACAAAATGAGGTCACCTCAGGGATATCCACAGTTTAGGTATGACAGTTGTTTCAAAAAAGAGAACAATAGTTTATATGATAAAATGGCAAAGTTCAAGGGAAAGTGGGTACCTAAGGAGACTGCCATAATAAGGAAAAAAAAAGAAAAAGGAAAGGCAGAAAGAAAAAAAACGCAACAAATTTGTGTTCTGCGACTGGGCTAAGGCTCAACTAAAAGACCACCCTTCTGTGGCGGCTTATTCGCCTCAGTAGGACTATTCCAAAGACTGATGGTCGGGTTCCCCTGGAAACACGATGCACAAACTCACCACTGCATTTCCACAGCTTCCCACAGGGGAGCAGAAAGCCAAAGCTACCTCCTAAATCAGTGGTATGTCCTAAAAAAGCACCAAACCGGGCGGTGGTGGATGGACCAAAGGACAGAAAGCTCAGCTACGGCCGGCCGGGACGACATCGCCTTTTCCCGGCGCTCCCTCAGCCCCTCGGCTCTCAGCACTCCCAGCGCCGCGGCCCCGGCTCGGGACAACAGCGCGGTTGCCCCGGAGCCGAGGGCGGGGTCCGGCCCGTGAGGGGTGCTCGGGGCTCGCCCTGGCCGAGATCAGTGCCTCTCGTGATAAAAAAAGAAAAAAAGTTAAAAAGAAAAAAAAAAAAGAAAAAAAGAGGGAAAAAAAGAAAAAAAAAAAGAAAAAAGAGACTTGGAATAACGTTACCTTGACCGTCCCGGTCTTCCACAGGGTTGGCACAACCCGAGTTAGTCATAAAGTCCCTCTGCTCCAGCCTCTGCCTGCACCAAGCAGATCACAGCAAGAATGCTTGAGAAGTTATAAATATAATACCCTCAAGCATCAGGGGGCTGTTGCACAGCTTCTGCTTTTTGAACAACTATAAATGGAATTTTAAGGAACTCCACAGATTTGTTACCCACCAGCCTGCACTTGACAAAATAGGCTTTAAAACCCTAATTTTGTGTCTGTGTGGCAGAGCCCCACGCGCAGAGGCTGCGGGAGCAGCGGGAGGGAATTTTATGTGTGTTTTCCAAAGTCCTGGGCACCTTCCTAGCGTGGCTCTCACTGCCCGGGACTATTCAGCGTGAGGTCTTAAAGCAGACACGAAATGTCTTCTCACGAACAGAACACAAACCCAAACCCTTGACGTTAAAGAATTTATCTATAGGTAATTAGCATCGGGGCGTTATGAGGGAGACCCGCCCACGCCTTCGAACATCTGTTGGCCAGGAAGCTGCTCTGAGTAGAGGGGGTTTCGCTGCTGAGGAACAGACCCCGCTGGTTCTCCGGTCGGCCTGACTCACGCCGTGCCGGCGGGTTAACGGCGGGGCGAGAGCCGCGGGCACCAGAGCGAGAGCAAGCCGGGAGCGGGCCAGCGGGAGACGGCGCCGCCACACGGCCCGCGGCGCGCGCCTGCCCCCTTCCCGCCTCTCGCGCGGCCCCGCCCCTTAGCGCGCGGACGGCGCGGACGACACGGCAGCCCCGCCCGTTTCCCCGCCCCTTAGCGCGCGGACGACACCGCAG